>JAMKCH010043053.1:0-12168 GCA_023653785.1 Ophioderma brevispina
TTTTATTATAGCTAAGGATATCAAGCTATATAATAATCGTTTTTCAAGCCCCGCTGGTTATTTTGTACGCGGGGAATCTCCATTGAAAGCAGACGTTCGGGGCTTGAAACACGATTAATATATAAAGCGGTGGATATACTTAGTCAATTTTGTTTTCCTCCTTTTTAGAGTACAAGTGTTGAATCAATTAAAATGCATATGGCTTGCCTTACTACTCTCACGCCTCTCGCATGTGTCGTCGTGTGACTATGGTGTGCGTCAGGCATGAATTGGTCTTTTTGCGAAGAGCTTATTTCAACAAGCTAGGACGTCAAATTGTGACGGTCCATACTTAGCCGGGCTTGAAACACGATATTGCCCTTTTTCAATCAAGGTACAAACGTAATCAAGTGTTTCACAACATGACGCATAGTGAGTCCATAACTGAAGCCTGTTTTAATTTACCATGTAGCAAAAATCGGCCAAATCGAGGTTATCGACCTTTTTTTTGCCGTTTCTTATGCAAGCAAAATTGGTATTTATTTGGCATTGGCGGGTGCCAAAGTAAGCATAACACATCTTATTACTCCTAAATAATAAGAAGTATAAGTTTTGCTTACAGTAGCATCATTATTACTAGTCCATTTTTGCTTTTACACAGTAAAGTATAGTGATGTGGGCAACCACCCCCTAGACCTTCCGACTTTGACGGGACGTCCAGACCCCCATGAAGGTGGTGACCTCCAATTTTTTTCGCTAAAATGACGTAAAGGATGAACGTTACAATTACATAAAAGCTTAGATCGTATTCGTTTTGCTTTTTGGCGTCGGGTATCAATCCGTTAGGGGGTGGGGTTGGTAACGCCCCCCCCCCCCCCCCCGGTTGTGACGAGGGATAACGAAGGTGGGGAGGTCAGTATTCACATGACATTCGATTTATTTACAAGAGCGTTCTTCATAATTAAGTATCAACGTTTAACTTTTGGTCATAGCTTTGTTTTAAACATTACACCGAGGCCAGGTCAAAACTCGTCATGCGTCTTTTGGCTCTTTATTGCTCTCAGGACAAGATGCACCATATAAAACTCTTACTAAAGTAAATGGAGCGTGTCGGAGTCCCATCAAGGGAGCATTTTTACAGACTCTACTCTACGCACCCTTCTCGCGCACTCCAGTGCTATGCTGTTTACCACAAAACCTGGGCAATTATCTCAGTTTATATATACGAGTTTTATTAAAAGTTTGGAGGAAAAATATTTTTTAATCTATTGATATTATTTCGTATATGATAATAGCATACCGTGCATTAGTAACATCCACTTAATAACTCGTAATTTAATATCAGACATTGAATAGATTATCTTACCATGGGGGAGGAAATTAATAATACAATCAGCATTATATCACATTGCTTTAAAACTGATTTTGAAATGGCCGGGTGATGCCTTAATCTCAAGTAAACTCCCTGATCAATTTAATATTTATTATGTTTTAAAGAAATTTTCAATACTCTAGTGTGTTACATGATCGAGACGCACTTATTTTGATTTTGCACTTCATTTCTTTTGAGACCTTAACTTTGATATTTATTGCTACCTCCAAAACCACGCCCTTTAATTCCTCGTGTTACCAGGGGGGTGGTGGGGGGGGTGGGGGCTGGTTATCAGACATCCCAATTTTGCGACTCGCGGACTTGATGACGTCATTGAGAAATTCGCTCCGTTGCGCTAAAATGCCAAAAACTTTCGTAAAAAGCTTCCAGGGAACGTTCTCTCATCCTCTCCGGTCATTTTAGCGAAAAAAAAATGTGAAGGTACCACCTTCACAGGGGTTAGGGTATGCCGTCAAAGTCGGGTTAGGGGTGGTTGCCACCCAAGGATATTTTGTGGTGCATTTTTGAAAATATTATGCACAGTAAACTCTTATGTAAACTCTATGTTATGTAAAACTAGCCAACTGCCATTATTTAGAGCTGAAAAAACCGCATGAACAGTCCGATCTTTTCCTATGTTATTTTAGCGCAAAATTGGATTTTCGCCTATTTTCTGTGGAAAATGCCAATTTTTTGCCGACTCGCGAACTTGATGGCGTCATTGTGACGTCATACTATGTATGTTGGTACTTATTTTGGTATCATGAAATTCATAAGCATCGGGTGCTTTTTAACGAATTCTCGAGGGTGGTAACCACCCCCCCCCCCCAGTAAAAACCGTGTTACAAAAAGGCTTGGTAATACTAGGGTTAATATTCATACCCAGTAGAACCAAAAAGTGTTGTCGATAAAAGGGGTACTTTCTTTGTTTTACTATACACGCGATGATCGTGCTATTGAATATTGCAGCAGTTCATTATTAAAGGTGGCTATAATAGTGTTTTTGTCACTTTTGCCTGCAAAAAGATATCCCTCGTGTACCTGAATAAAAGGATTCGCAACGAATGATCACATAGGATGCCCAGAAACATGTTGCAACTTTGGTTTCTAGTCTCCATTTTTTATCATCACCAAAAAGAACTGCCTTCAACGGGAAGCTGACGCTTGATAAAGTCATTCATTGGAATCACTTCATAGGAGATGGAACCTATTTAATCTTGATGTTATTACCTTTATTACTTTCTAATCACAATCCAACTTGAGTATCGTTATCTAACCATATGAGCGTGCGACAACATTACCTGAATGGTATGCTTTAACCATTTGAGTGGGAGACCATTACCAACTGGTTAAGATATTAGCCTTTGGTGCTTGAGATGATTCCTAGTTTGATACCCAGCGGGACCACTTACTTGTGTTTATTCTGGTAGTAAATTCTGGATTTCATCTGTACAAGAGCCATGATTGAAATTGTAATTCGCTCTCCCCATTGCTCTCCCGCACGGTTCATTTGGACGTGGACAAATGAACCATGATAATTAACCGGAGGAGGGGCTTAAGCCGTCGGTCCCGTAACAGAGAGTCATATACTGTACATGCACAAAGTTCATTGTCCAGTTTCGAAAAGAGTAGGAAAATAACCTTTTTCTACCATTTTCTTAATTTTTTACCCTTTAAACTAACACCAGTGGGTTGTAATGATAAAACTTATAAATTTTGGGGATCCTTATGACTAGACTGACAATATGGCAAAATGTCGTCGCTGGGCTGGACCCCTCCATATGTACATTGACCTTTAAGAGCAAAAACTCACATGTAATAAAACGGTAACATGGCAAAACCATAAATGTAACATTTTCGGAAGACAACAAAAACAGAATAATTTACTGTAATGCTTTGCTCAAAAAAACTTGTCCTTTCTAAATATATTAGATAACTTTTTATCTCCGATTCTAAAATAAACTTGCCATATGATGTGCTATCATATTTGGCTTGAAATTCAAACTTGAACCCCGATGTTACCAAAATGCACATATGAGGTAATTAGCACTGGGGCCCACTTTTTTACATATGCGGTTTGCATTTGACCTTTGAGTTAACATATAAAGGCTTTTACCCCCCCCCCCCCAGCGAGATTGTATTGGCATTTTTTTTTTTGAGCATTTAAAAGTTTTGGACCCCTGTGTAACCTTTAAATTGGCCCCTATTGAAAAAGAAAAGTGACACCACAATTGAGATACTAACTAACCTAGCATTGATATAGGGGTCCATACCAAAGGTGCAACCTTTTCTGTAGAGGAGGATGAACGAACTCCTTAACTAAGGCCACTATGGATATTCTGAGGCATGTGTTGGTCCAGTGGATTGCGCGCTCGTCCCGCACTCCAAAGGTCGTAGGTTCGAGTCCCACTGGGCCACATGCTTGGCTCCGTGGGTAAGGCACTTTACCTTAATTACTCCTCTCCACCAAGGTGTATAAAGTGGGACCAGCATTATTCAATGCTGGGAAGTAACAGACTCGCTGTGCGAGAGGAGTCGCGACCCCCCCCCCCCCCTCCCCACAACAGCAAACATAAGACGGAGAAAAGTCTGGCCAAAACCGAAGGAAAGAGAGATGGGGCACTCCGCGCACGAGCCTTGTCGGCCGAGACTTTACTTTTTTCTGATATTTGTTTGCCGCTAATCAAATCAAGTTATGTGTTTTCTCAAATAACATTTTTTTTCTTTAGAAGTATCTAGTGAACATAAAGAAAAATAAATATGCCAGAACAACGCAATGCACCTTAACTAGTCTAGGCACGTTGATTGAATGCCTCATAAAAATATAACGTTACAGAGCCGTGAGGCATCACCCACTCACTGAAACATTCAGAAATGGGTTATTCTAGCTTTGGAATAGACAGCCCCAGGCCAATTCTTAAAACCTACTTTCTCTCCAACGTAAAATCTGTCTTATGAGATAAATAAGTATTGGAAGTCCAAGGGCAATAAGCATGAAAGCTGGAGGAAGCTTTGGAGTTAGGATGTGGGAAAACCAATAATATCAATTACGTTGATAGTATAGAAAAGCCTTACAGATGTGCAATTATGCGTATTTTGCAAAATGTCGCGAAATCAATTTACCGCCAAGCAGTGTGGAAAGAATCGTTAAAGCGGAGAAAAATGACAACTCCTCTTAGCAAATGTACCAATGTCACCTATCGTAGCTAGCTTATCCAGTACCTCGCATATCAATTCATAGGGGAACTCCAGTGACAGTTGACAAATCGATGTATACTTCGTTTACAGGGGGATGTCGGTTTTTTGAGTTATTAACGTGCCAGATAGAAGGTGTCTGCGCGGTCATTTACGTTACAGGTTCGAGTTCGCACAATAGGGTCCAACCACAAGTAGGTATATTTGGTGATAGCGTGGAGTATGTTGTGTATTATTTGTTCGTTTGTTTGATGTTTTGAGGTGTTGAAAGCAACAATTCCGGACACAAAAGCTGAACAAAACAAAAACATATTGCGCGGACCCCTGCCCTTGTTGGGGGGGGGTGGGGGGATGGCCCTGGATCTAAAAATAATCTAACATAAAAATACCTCCTTTTTTGCGGTGATCGTCAGGTTTTCCTCCATAGTGTGGTTTAGTGTGTCAAAATAAACGGGTTCACAATGGTTAGTTACAGGGGAAAAATCGAGTCAAATGGTGTTATAATGTGCACTAACGCGTTCGTCTCCTTCTAAGAATTAGAAAAGTATAAAATTGCCTAGGTTCCAACCTTTAGTTAAAGCGGTATAGCCCTATTATGGTTTAAGGTTGATAGTGGAGTCAAATGATTCCTCTTCAAAGAAAAAGCATTTTAACTGATTTGGTGATATCACCATTGCAACATCCAGGAAAAGTTTTGTTAACCTATAGACCATGCTACATTTTGCTATGTAATTAGCCAACCAAATGCGGCACACTGTAAAATAATACGTCTTTGGATCCCATGAGACAATGCAAACAACTTGCCAACAGTTTTAACAAAATCTTACCCTAGGATGACCTTGAACCATTATGGGCTATAGCGCTTTAACTAAAGGTTGGAACCTAGGCAAAAATATAGTTACCGTTGTAGGGGGCACAGAGGTCAACGTCCATTGCATTCAATGGGGATTGATCTTGTTCCCCCCCCCCCCACTTTCTTTGACAAGCATTTGAGACACTCAAAACTATTCCTTATTTTGATCCTATGAGCTCCACCAATAGTTTGCACCATTTTTTATCCAAATCTGAGCAACTGAGCAAGATTTGACCCCTGTACAACTGAAATTGACCCTTTTTATTGATTTTTGCTGTTTTTAGTCTATAACTCTTAAACTTTACGTTTTAGATAGTACAAACTATACCTTTCCTGAATCCTTGTGGTTAGACAAATAACATGGTATACTTTTCAACACGATTGGGTCAATTTAAAAATTTGACCGCTGTACAAACTTTGTCTTGGCCCCTCTCCTTAAGGCACCATTTGTGGCACTTAAGAATTATGTTTCAGAGGTCCCTGTCAGTCTGTCTACATATTTAATCACTCAAACCTTTTGTACTTGAGATGTGTTACAAATGTCTACTAGCTCCTGGGCTAGAACACTTAGGTGCCCAAGGGTGGGTTCCATAGTACCCAACATTTGATTTATTTTTTGCGATTTCTCGGTTACACAATCAAATGTTTCAAGGATTTTTTTTTGTTTTTGCTATTTGTCTGATTTATGAATACCCTTCTCCTGATACAAAAAATAAATCTGCCCACGGATTATTATTAGAATAATTAGGTTGGGTCCCGAGGGACCCCCCCCCCCAATTTTATGTTGTAATAGGATGGGTCGTCTTAAAAAAGTCTACCAAGGTGTCATCTACAAAGGACAGACTGTCATTACGCGCGTACGAATAGAGGGTAATGGAAAAGTTACAACTGACGCCGGTAAAGCTGAGAAAGTCACGATACTCCAAGAGGCCCAAGTATACACATAACATTATATTTAATTCGTTTCAGAGGGAGTCAAAGATCATTTGTGATTCGATGCCATCTCGGCGTGGAATCTTCGGGTATAAAATTTCAGTGGGCATGATGTGAATCTTTGTCGATTTTCGTTTACTTATTTTAATTGCGACCTGGTGATTAAATGGCGAATCTTTGCCTTGGTTTTGATCATTGCATTTTTAAATTGTATTGGAAAAATGTTGTGCCGTGATGAATCTTGAACTTACAAATCTTGACTTGATGATGAATCTTTTTAAGTGTATTTTAAGTGCATATAATGTAAATGTTTGACTCGCTAGTTCAGGCCAACCGGTGAATCGTAAATAACGCTTAACCCTCGTCTACCGAAGGGGGGGTGGTTACCACCCCTTCAGGTTTTTCCCCGGCTTGCTAAAACCCCCTTTTTGGTGCCAAATTATTTAATGTAATTGTCAATTGACATGTTCCGCTCCTTTTAATCCAAAGACAAACATCCACCGGGGTATAGGTAAGATACAGTGTGATCCCAAAGTGATGGAGGGGCGTGGTAACCACCCCCTCCCTTCGGAAGAGAAGTACCAACATACTTAACACAACACAGGAACATCACAGGCACTTGATTTTGTTACCAATTGATAGCTATGGTCCTCTTCTTTCCATTGATACCAAAATGAGTACCAACATGCCTAGCATTACGTCACAATAACGTCATAAAGTTCGCATGTCAGCAAAACTGCCATTTCCATAATTTTAGAGCTATAATAAGGTGTTTGAGTCGCTAAAATTGCGAAATATCAATTTTCCACCCTATAATTCAGTATTTTCGTACTTTCCTCAACATATGACGTCATGGTGACGTCATAATGGGGCTGTTAGTACTTATTTTGGTACCAATGGAAAGCTATCCTTTGGTACCAAATTACATGAATAGGGTGTTCAGTAACGAAATCAAAGGGGATGGTAACCACCCCCCTTCGGGAGTTTTGTTCCAAAAAATGGCCCAGGTAGACGAGGGTTAACACTTAGGTGCCCAAGGGTGCGTTCCATAGTATCCAACATTTGATTTATTTTGCGATTTCTAGGTTACACAATCACATTTTTCAAGAAATTTTTTGCCATTTGTCTGATTTATGAATACGCTTCTCCTGATACAAAAAAAATTGAATCTGCCAACGGTTTCATTAGAATAATTAGGGCACTAACGGAAGAGAAAAAATCAAGATATTTTGCAAATTAAAAATTAAAGTAATTAAATATTGAGATTTATTTGCTTTGATATATACCTGGCAATAAATTAATAATTAAATCAAAAAACCGTTATGCTAAAGGCATAATTTTAATTTTGTCATGACCGCGCTCTTAACTTTGTCTATGGGAAAGACCAAGGTGAATTTGAAGTTTCTGATAAAAATACAAGATGGTATAAATTTAGCTATTTTTTGCAATAATTATTTTAATTGGTTATTCTAGAGTAGATATAATGAATTATTTTGGTTCAAAACCTTATTTTGGAGTTGCTGAAGATGGAAATGTGCGGACCACTTTTATTTTGAGTACCACAGCTCAATCCAATATAAAATTACTTTTAAAAGCTTTAATATATGAGTAAATTTGTGAAAATTGGTCTATTTTGAGGATAGCGAAGTCAACATTTTTTTCACGCAGGTGGGAAGTATATAATAATTACTAATACTGACACTAAAATGCATAGAATGTACTGTAATTTGAACTAAGAAGATATCGTTCTCGTCACTCTATACCAAATTAAGAACGATCCTAAGCACGCGATTGAAACATGATGTGTATTATGGCGATTAAGATGGATTAATATACTTCAGCGTCTGTACTTACCATATTCTTACAGTGTCGCTTTCTTAGAAAGAAATTTAAAACCATCTATCAGTATTGGTTTCTGTCCCTGTTTTCCACCCTCGATTATTACAAGGACAGATGAGATTTTGCACTGCGCACTGAGGTTTCCTGTTCATTTTTATTCGGTTCATTTTGACTATGGTCCTTATATATACAAATGGTCCATAATCAATATCTCTACGGGACGTAAAAGTCGAGTTTGTTGCACCCAACTGGCGATTATCATATATATCACTTTAAAAGTGAGTGGCCTCCTTACTACTACTAGGTAGGATTCAGCCCCCAAAAAGCTCCACAAGCTGCACAATAGCGCTTACTGCTCATTTCAAAATGCCCGCCATTGTTTTACTAAGAACCCGCCATTATAATTTTATTATGGATAGGACTAAGGAAATAAGGTTTTACATACCTGAAATGGACTTTTAAGCATTTAAGCTTCGAAAATGGGCGCCGAAAGGAGGCATGGTTTTTTTTTAATGAATCTAACAAATATTGGGGATAAGAGTGCCTATGCTAATTACATTTTCCCGCAATTATCACTCGTACTTCTTGGCGATTGCAGGCCACTCGGTGGGGCAAGTCCGAATGAAACTTGAATATCCCGATTTAAATTTCTCTTGTACATATATAGTTTTCATTTCTACATACCTTTTATTTTTTCCTTGGGAACATATGGCGTCTCTAAGTAATCCTTAAAACAATCCACACCAATTATATCATGCTTTTATTGTATCAGGTTAACAGGGGCTGTTGTCTCCTTGTAAACCATTTACTAGTCATTTAAACCACACTATGTGATTGAAGCAGGCCAGTACTGGTAACAGCACTGGACAAACAAATACCACATTTTAATATTTTCTTTTAATCTTGCAAATGATTTATGGTCATTCTTAGAAAATGTTTGTTGTATAACTTCGATAAGATAGACAGGGCTGCCTTTACCTATAGCGGATATAATCACCGCCATCTTGAAAATGAGCATTGGGGCAAAATATAAATGTCATTTTTTTTTTTGTATCAGAACTATTTGCCAATTTAAGTTCGCTGTACCAAAAAATGGCTTCTTGTGACAGCCATCTCGGACGACTAGTTGTTTTAAACCTAAACCCACTTCAGGAAGGTAAACAAGTTTATTCAATCAAAGATAGTTGCAAAGATATTGATTTCCAATTAGGGAAGAACAGGCCTTTTCTAATCATGCTAATGGTAAATTGGAGTTTTGAAAAATATTGAAGACATTTTAACAGAAAGCTATTGAAATAATCGGAATGATTTTGAAACGATTTATAGAAAAAGATAGAAGGCGAGTGCATTCAAAGAAAAAGAAAAAAGATTGCATAATTACATTGAGTATCGTCTATTTTAAGAAAACTAAGAGTAGCAAATACTGATATAAACCACATCTCTACGCGACACAGCACTCTGCCAATAAAGAAAATCATAAAAGTTGCATATCTCCTTTGGTCATTAAGGTGAATTATGAGCAGTCGTAAAAAGTCAAGTAGTACAGTTTCAAAAGAATACGGTTCTTAGTTTACTTTGCTAGCATACTATTAATTACATTCACGAATTTATCATATACTTTAAAGCAAATTCAGTAAAAAGATTCTTACATGCCACGATACCTGATGGTCACAAAGGTTGCTGCAATATTTACTAAGGTCCCCATTGATAACGACACCGTGAACGGTTTCTTTTCATAAATCACGTTGCGCCATTTTAGTGCCAGGGTTGACCAAGCAGACGCCCAGGCACAACCATTAACACTCAATGGTTTTATTTAAAAGAACCAAAAATGCTGATACTATTTTATATATAACGCATATTACTGTCTTGATTATTGGAATGACATATGTTTCCGAAAACCAGAGATCATGGGCTATACACAATATACAACAGATGCCAACTCCAGCGCATCGATCCCCACCCCTTAGAACAACTTGTACAACTTGACTCTATCATTTACCTGTGCATTTTTTACTAAATTTTAATAATTTTCTTCATTTCCTTAATTTTTATTATCTCAATGATATGCTGTCAGCGAACTTCCCAAATTCCAAATTATGTCAACAAATTATTTCAACAGAAAATGAAATCAGACCAATGAGCTACCTCTTCTTCTTACTTTCTTCTCTTTATCTTATACCCTTCCTTTCTTTCATCCAATCATTATTTCCGACTCTATTTTTTCATTTCATTATTCCATTTTCACCCTTTCTCTTCTTCTTTCGTTTTCTCTATTTGTTGTTCTTCTCAGTCAAAACTTTCTTATTCTTCCATTGTCTATTTTTTTTTCTTTTCTTCGTCTTTTTCTCACTTTCCTCCGCTCTTCCTCGCCTTCTTACACAACTCCCTTTCTATATATCTCTACTGTCTTTCATCTGTGAAAATTAAATCGATGAGAGTGTCTATCACACAGACAGCGCTCTTTGTATGACGCTAGGAATGTATAAGCGTTTATTGAATCAAATGTCTTTCGCATTCTCTATCTAAACAGCCTCTCTGATAATAACGAGATTGATGTCTTGTTGTAATGATCTTAGAAACATGTCCTCGTAGTCAGTAGCTGCTTTGATAACCTAGATTTTGAAATTAAATAAAAACTTGTTAAATTAAATGTTGATTACATTGGATAACGAAGGTAGGGAGGTCAGTATTCACATGACATTCTATTTAATTTACAAGAGCGTTCTTCATGAGTAAGTATCAACGTTTAACTTTTGGTCATAGTTTTGTTTTAAACATTACATCCTAGCCAGGTCAAAACGCGTCAGGCATCTTTTGGCTCATTATTGCTCAGGACAAGATGCACCATATAAAACGCTTACTAAAGTAAATGGAGCATGTCGGAGTCCATCAAGAGCGGATTCTACTCCCTACGCACCCTTCTCGCGCACTCCAGATGCTATGCAGCTGTTTACCACTAAAACATGGGCAATTATCTCAGTTTATATATATATATATATGTTTAATTCGATTTAATTTACAAGAGCGTTCTTCACGATTAAGTATCAACATTTAACTGTTGTCATAGTTTTGTTTCCAACATCACATGAAATGATTTTATCTACATCATAATAAAATTATATGTTAGTAAAGGAATTATTGTGTTTTAGAAGCTTCATCATTATCATCAACTTTGACTTGCTTTCATCGATTATTTTGACTGTGTATATCGATACACGTATCAGATAAAGGAAATGTTTCTTGCTCCCGGTGGAGTTATTTCGACAATACATGTTACATAAACGTTCTAATTATACCTCACCAGGGGGCTGGAAGAGTCGTATCCGTATATACTAGTCAGGTCAAAATTCGCCAGGCGTCTTTGGCTCTTTATTTTTCAGGAGAAGATACACCATGTAACACGCTTACTAAAGTAAATGGAGCATGTGGGAGTCCATCAGGAGAGGATTCTACTCCCTACGCACCCTTCTCGCGCACTCCAGATGCTATGCAGCTGTTTACCACTAAAACATGGGCAATTATCTCAATTTATATGAGTTTTATTAAAGGTTTGGAGGAAAAAATATTGTTTAATCTATTGATATTATTTCGTAAACAGCATATTGTTGGAAAGCAAAAGTGTGTCAAGTGCTGAACTTGTATGTATTAGTGCTAGGAATCCCCGGAGCGTTATGATAACAGCATGGCGTGCATTAGTAACATCCACTTAATTACTCGTAAATTATGCAAAGATACCAACCAGTGCTATTTAATATCAGACATTGAATAGATCAACATTATCTTACTGTTGGGGGGAGGAAATGAACTAACACAATTAGCATATATTAACTTGCTTCAAAACTGCTTTGAACATGTTGAATTTCCTGAAGAGTTTGATATTGGATGGTGCATGTCTTAATTTAAAGTAAAATTGCTTGTCATTTTTAATATTTGCTCTGTTTTAAAGAAATTTTCAATACTCTAGTGTGTTACATGATGGAGGCGCACCTATGTT
>JAMKCH010043054.1:0-193915 GCA_023653785.1 Ophioderma brevispina
TCAGATAGAATTTGTATGAAAATAGAGAACACGATACGCTTAAACGGAACAGGCACCTTCACTGTGACCTACATGCGCCATTGCCTCATTATTAAAAAGTCACTGCATCCGAAAACTAGGTATTGTATCATGTTAACCAGTCTGTACTTAGAGGAGCTATCTCAATCATGAAATGTTATTACACTTTTACACTGAAGCCGGCACTGAAGTCAAAGTTACTGTTCATATTTATGTTTTCATAAGAAAAAATAACCCAAAAATTACCATTTATCATGATCACGTTTCTCTTTTTACTATGAAACTGCAGCTGCCAACTGCAACATGCCAACATTGGACCAATAATGCGGCACAAACCGTTGTTTCTTATGAAACTCCAATTGCTTGAATTTTTTGTTCCAATATTGGCATGGTGTTAGAAGTATTATGTTATTTTTAATCATTTTAAACACAGAATGCCGGATTGGGATCGACATTGTATTTGCCTTGGACGGTTCAACAAGGATGGCTTTCAACGCAGTAAAGAGTTCGTTGAAGAAGTCATAGAAGCATTCGATATTGGTTTCAGTGAAGACCAAACCAGGGTCTCTGTTTTGCAGTTTTCAAATGAAATTCAAGATGAGTTTCATTTAAAGGACAACTTCGACGCGGTGTCAGTCCATATGGCCGTTGAGAAGATGGCGTATATAGGTGGTGGTATGAAGATCTTGTTTTCCTTAGTTTTACTGTAAATATACTTGTTATGTAAAATGAAAGTAAATCTGGATTTTGTTTGGGCGTAATTGGCTAGGATCAAGTTGCTAGTAAAAAAAGACACTCATATATCTGTGTTTGGAACCTGAATCTAATGAAGGTCAGATATGAATTGAACGATTGTTGCAGTATAGGGATTATGTGATCAGTGTGACCGGCTGGAATATAGTAAGGGTGAGAGAAAAATGGGGAGTTTTAGTGTTGTTGTTACATAATCTGCATGAACTAATTTGCATATTTGCTTAAAAAGGTGATACGGCCACTTTTATTTCGCGCAGTGACTTGACTGATAGAGTATGGGTCCTAGTGCTGTATAGTTTTATGTCCCATTATCTGTATATTACTAAATATTGATAAGCACATCTGCATTATTTCCTTTAAATGTAATTAATCCACATACGCGCAATATGTATTATGCAAATTAAAGCAATAACAGCAATTTTTTTGAAGGCGCCCCCCATTTTAAAATTTGAGATTTTTCTACAGTTGTATTGGTGCATTGTATAGAAAAAACTATACTGCGAGTTTGCCACTTTCTCAAAAATGCGTATTTGTTATTAAAAGAAGCGGTTTTGTTATTTTAGAACTGGGACCTTGAGTGTAATTAAGTTTGGAGCTGGAGGGAAACGGCCACATTATGCCACCTCACGAAAATGACCTCTAACTTTTACTTCCTGAACCGAAGGAACAACGAATGGATGAGCGTAGACACACGTAATGTCAGCAATTTCCGGGCTATTTCGATTAAGGACGTTTCCAACACTGGTCATTATTCGCGATCTCCGAATTAATTATTCTAACTACAAAATCTGCCTCAGAAATCTTGCAGCCATTATATCACTCTACCGCATCAATACAGGGTGTCTCAGAAAGAATTACACCCGAACTATTAGTGGACCATAACTTCAAAGTCAGTATCAACTATGAGAAATTTAAAAGATCTTAAACCAACAATGTTTTTCACATATTTTAATGTAACAGCACTCGATTCCCGTTCAGTCGTTTTGAAGAATAAGCGATGATGTAAAAACATGTCAATTGGAAACTTCCTTCAAGTTTTGTAAAAAGTGATGCAGACAGAACAGCGAGAAATAATCAATACTTCTTTCATTTTCTTGTTCAGTTTTTTAAAACAAAATAGAATGAATTTTGCCATTAAGATTGCACATACATTACAAAAAGTTTGATATTCAACTGGTTGTGCATTATAAAAATCTAAGAAAGGTGTCAAAACCACTAAATGTTCACTTTTCGTTGCTAAGAATTGATTCAGAGTGCAGAATTTCCGTTTGATAAAAGCATTCAAGATTTGTATATCAGCATGCCAACAAATGCAACGTATCTGTAGCAGATGTTTTACGTCTGCAACTTTGTCTGGATTTAGACCGGTCTGATGGCGGCAATGTTCTGTAAAGTTAGGGCGGTTCTCCGCCTTCGCGCGACTCTTGTTCAAATGTTGACTTAGTCCGTTTTACGGTACTTCTTAACATTGTTCAAGATTGTCCTTCTTTGCAAGGAGAGGATTTCAGTGGACTCTTAATATAAATCCTGCTCCTGACAAGAGAATGTTAGAACAGTTTTGGCCATTCTGAAAACCACAAAAGCCCTTTGTATATGAGCGACAATGTTGAACAACCACCTTGTCTCGTGCCAGTACTTCATATAACACGAGCATAGATTAAAACGCGAGAATTTTGAATTCGCACTCAAATCATTTGCCGTTATAATTAAATGTAGAATTCACCATCGGAGTGGAATAAGGAGTCTACTGTGAATAAAAATATTGTGAAGAATTTATTGTTCAGTTTATCCACCCGTTATTAAAGTATTTAAAATTATCAATTCATTCTATGCAGTGCAACCCCTAATCAACTACATATTTTCACATTTTCGACAGATTTTATGGGTGTTGTTTCGAATAAGATTGATCATTCTGTGATTGACCATGTTTTGTTTTTCTTGTTGGATTTTTGTTATAATGTCACGGTGGTAATCTGGTTTTTACTATAATAAAACGAACAAAAGGCCATAAACACTCACAAAAATATGAAACAATGCCGGTCCTTTGGGAATGAAAAGAAGACAGGGGGCTTGAACAGATAACACAAGTAATCAGTGGTAGCGAACATCAAAATCTGCATTATTGGAGCAAAAACTGGAGGAAGTGTCCCATTGACTGTGTTACATAACGCTTATTTTTCAAAAATACTGAACCGAATGAGTGATGTTGACATCCCCAAAAAAAAACAATATATAAAGTTAATGTGGTTTTTCAGATATTTTTTAAATTTCTCCAAATGCGATACTTACGTTTGAAGTTATGGTTAGCATATAGTTAGTGTGTAATTCTTTCTGAGACACCTGTAGTAAATAATTTCCTTTGAGATTTGAAGAAGGGCGATACAACATGAATTCTATTGCCGTAGTGTTTTGCGTACAACATATCTGCTATTGATGAACATATTTGCATAATGCTTAAAATGTGATTCATCAATGCTACTTTAATGCAGTGACAAAATCATTCAAACCTGTAGGTGAGTGATGGTGAATGTGAGTGCTGTTGTTCTATTGTTTGTTTCTTTAAAATATGATTAATAACTACAATTTAAATCAAATGAAGGTAATCACTTATAACGTAGGTAGGGTGTAGGGTGATACAACATCATGTTGTGGTCTGGGAGGTGTTGTCTTATGAGAACATCTGCATATGAATGATTTTTAATTGAGCCATTTACATACTTGAAATGGTAAATAATCTCTTACCATTAATGGGAGGGATTCGATTGAATACTCAGACATGTTAACAAACGACAATGCCCCTGGTAATGATAGGCTATTGGTGGCTCCTGGAAAATTGACTAAACTAGTCATCCTCATTTTGCCCCCAAAACACTTTTCCCGGAACAAAATTTGAGTAAGCGTTGCAAGGGCCGTTATGTCAACATCGCAGCACAGATATGAATCATATGCCTTCGATACTTCAGTTCAAACGCGCTTATTATTCATACATTTATTAGTAATATGAGTCAAATATGTGCATATTCACAGTTTTGTTGAAACTAAGTAACTGTGTCAAGGATTGTCGTAAGAATCTATACAAGTGTCAGTAAACTACGTAATGGCAATACTACCATTCTTAGAAAACCTGGGGAATTTTACTTTCAAACAAAGACGGATGTTTTCTGTGGCATCTTTGCCAAAAATGACATACCTCAGGCTCGGTCCAGGGAGGGGCGGAGGGGGCCGCGCCTCCCGGTAATTCCTGCAAAATCGTGTACAATCAGCCCATTTTGTACAAGTTTTCAGCCTTCAGCCCCCCTGTAATTTTTGACGTTTTCTCAAATCCTGGATCCGCCCCAGTGTTGGGGGGGGGGGTGTGGTTGGGGGTGTGATGTGGTGTGTGTTTCTCACACCAGGTTCCCTTCCCACTTTCAAAGTGAGTTCATGGAAGAACTAACGTCTTCTTGTACACAACAGTTTTTCTACAATTAACCCTCCAGAACATGAATCCCAAACCCGAGGAATTTGCTCTGTAGGGATTTGCACCGTGGACTCTTGCAACAAAGCAGCTTCTCATACAAGACTCGATCAAGCTTTCTCACTGATTCACTGATATACAATACAATACATACCCTACCTTTCTTGAAGTTCGATATCTGGATATAAACAAGACATTCTTTTTTTTCATTTGCTGCACCTGGTTCTGTTCATTGACTATATTATAACCAGGCTTCAAATAAGATAGAGGCGCGCGTTCCTTCTGCTTTATCAATTCCCAAAGTTGGCTGTGTATCCCGATGGCAGAGCCAACATAGATTTTCCCGTCTATTTCTCATCTTTGGTTACCTCAGTCGCCCCGATTACTGAATCCCCTCCACACGTACCTGTCATGTCCCGTAAAGAAGTTAACGACGTCACGCACGTTTTTGTTAAATTAGGGTTATCGTTGTACTTGGGTGAGAGATTTGTCACTCCGTTATTCTTAAAAGGTTAGAAGGTGGGAACTAATTGGATAAATGGGTGTTTGGCTTAAGAACCTGTTAATAAAAGCTACTGCAATATTAATGTCCGTACTTACGTACAGGTATCTTCGGCAAATGACAGGAAGTGGCTTCTGTCATTGGTTGCGTCCCGGCCCCAAGACGGCAGGACGGCATTCCTGAGAAGAGCGCATTGTAGCTCACACTTCCAAATTCTCGCACTGCCAACGGAGGCGTATCGTGTCCCATTTTACTTTATCACTACCAATGCCGGTGAGCGAACAAATATGCGAATAATTCCAATAATTTTTTTTAGTGATAGTGTTCTTACCCTCACTGTGGGACATGCTCTATATTCATGCTGCATGAATATAGAGCATGGCAGCACCTTCTATAGCTCAGAGTTGGATCATGATTGGCCTATAGTGTGCGCTCTTTTGGGTTAGCCTCGGCCGAATACGGTATCGCACCTTTTATAGATCCAAGGAGCCTATTGCAAAATGCCTTTCTCTGGCCCCCCCCCCCACACACACACACAAACACAAACTGATGTACATGTAGTAGGCTCGTATAGATTATAACATTCTACTACGTGATAGGACATCTATTATCCCATGTTGGCTTCTTATAAAGCATACGTAAGTGAATACAATTTCACCCTTTCAATCCTTATCCAGACCTTTCACCCTCGGTAATTCATACTCTCACTTGTTCTTCCATCGACTAAGGAATTCTATCGATCCACAAGATGGGTTTGGTGTGTGGTCACGGTGGTGTGTGTGCTTTAAAATGAAAACCAAACTCTTTGAAGCAGAGAATGCACCTTTATAAAATGAAAGATATCTTACCAAACCTACAAATGCACAATGGTGGGATGTATATTTTTTTCCGCATGAGTACGCATTGAATTATATTGTGCTATAGGATAACATGAAGGAGAGCATGTTATGGGACAAATGCTTATTGAGTGTTTTAATTAACCGTACTAAAAATTGCGATGCTCCTAATTATGGAGTTAAAACACGGCTCAAATTTCAGCCATTTTGATCACAAGATATTTTAAAAGCGGGTCATTAGGACAGCCCCTTCAAATATAGAAATTCTAATCTCATGAATTTTATATATTCACTACTTTAAAATATGCACGGATTTGTCCGATAGGGCATTTACTAATCTGTAATAGATTATTGTACTGCTTATGTCACGGATAGGTTGACTGTTTTCCATCTGCCCGTATTTACTTATTAAAATAGGAGCATGATAAACATACCTGAAGAGTATCCTATTTCCGAAAGAAGCCCTCCATGATGCCCCGTGTTTGCAAGCTCAAAACCGCGCTAATTTTGCACTTATGACAGACCCTTGAATGCATTTTACATATATCGAATGAAATCGGCGCCCTCTTGCTTAATACCTTACAACGCATCCCGGCACGTAAGTCGTGTACGTGTACTTCATAGTATACCTTAATTATTTATAAAAGTGTAGTGTAAAAACAATAACAAATAAATGATTTATAAAGAATGATCATCGAGGTATCAAATATAAAGAATTGGGCTGACGGTTCATTGGACATGTTCTCACTGCGTTTCTGGATAATACCCTATAGGAGCGTGCACTCGTTGTGATGCAATTCTAAAGTACTGTATTTTTGGCAAAGACATTAAACGAGACGTGTCATTAACCCGCATTTCCTTTCCACTTTCAATCATTGTGTTTTTCTTTTTTAAGCCCTTCTCTCGTGTTTGAAAATTTTTCCTTTTATTGCTCATTCAAAGCGAGCACACAAGGCGGGTATAACCATTTTTTTTAAACTGCAGTTGGAAGTCGGTGACACAGATAATCATTGAGCTACAACCAATTGCGAGTCAGCCATCTACCACTCACGTATTTCATGTTACGAGTACTTCCGTTTTGATCATTTGAAACACATTGCTACAACAACTAATTTGCACAGGTATCCTTAAGGTGTGTGTTTCCAATTGGAAGTGTATCTGTTCCCTGCTTGATAGGAAAGCCTGGCACTTGCATGGCACTCGCCAACAAAGTTTCGCGGGAAACAACCTGCATGGGGGGTTTTTTTTTTTAATGGGAGAATCGATAACGCATGCTGCAATGTCTTATTCATTACTGTGCTAATATTTAACCGTCATTTTTTGTTTCTATCTTCGCAAGGAAGTACATTTGGAGACTGAATATTTCAGGACAACAATAAGAAAACTATGGGACTTTCGTATGATATAAAATTTTATACTACTTCCAGGTAAATCAGGTGTCCCAAAGTGATCGGAACCTGCGATCGGTATGGGTGTATATTCAAAAGTTCTTAAGACGCACAAAGTGTTTATATACATTCTCGAATGGGTCACAAGAAATCTCGTATACATACATTACTAATAAATTATCACTTCCTATTCCTCAACGCATGCTCCTCGCATTATTGTACTCTTGTTCAATCTCACAGAAAAAACTGTCAGATTAATATCAAATGTTCACTATAGAAGTCCTTCAAGCCCGCTATTTCTTCCGTATGATATTATTAATGGTACGATACTTACGAATTAGAATTGGCAGCAGTCATGCATAAACATTATTCAAATGAACTGTTAGACGTATTTAATGATTGTTTCATGAATATTGCCAATGCAAATTCAAATTGAATTTGAATTGATGCTAATAATTCTCAATTTATAAACAGGACAAAAATATATGATATAACAATATAACAATAAGAACCTCTGAACCTATCCTTTGTAATTAATACAAAAAGTAAAGCCTCAAAGTCAGTGAAACATTTCAGAATCAAATCAAGGATCAAAATTTGAAATCTTAGGAATAAACTATTTTGGGTCTGTGTTTAACGTCTGTGTATTGGTCATATTTTTTTGCGCATTTTTTGTTTTTCTTTTCAAAGATGGTTTTATTGACCTGTCACCACAGTGTCCTTAAAGGCTGACATTTCCCGATGAGGGCGCACTCAATTTTCAAACAAATCATGCTTTTTGCATATACATAATGCTTGTCCATATACTAAACACTGTGTGAAATAAATAAGCTCAAATCGATGTCTTTCATATCGAAAATTACAATTTTGTTATAAAATTCCGGATCCGGAATTTTTTTTATACACGGTATCCAATGGCACAGTTCTACGGTGCATAAATGTTTATTGCATGAAAACGAAAAATCCGATTCATCTCTAACTTTGGAATTAATCATTTTAGGTGAATATCTTTAGTTCTAGATGATTATTTTAATTACCACACACAAAAATTATATTTCGAAATCTCTGAGTCAGCCTTTAAATTCTCCAGTAGATTCATTTGGTGGTGGGCAATCGCATTTTTTTGGAGAATAAAGCGTGATGATTGCTTTGCAAGGTGTGGTAAAATTAGAGTGTAACGTCCAAAACAGAAATTGCCCTCCAAGCTCAGGTCTGGTATCAAATATGAATGAAAAAGATAATATTTTTATTTTTTATGAGCTTGGGTGCAATTCCAACCTTTAACCAAAGGAAGACCATCGAATTCGCACTTCACGTTTCCTGCTGTTAATAAGGGGAACATGGCGTTCTTTTCCGTCTTAAAATTTCAAGTCATTAGTTAGTCCCAGTCACCTAATTCGGATAACATTTTCAATTCTTTAGCGACAACCACTAAAGAATAAAGCGTAGTCCTTTCATACGAACCCTTTTGAAATCCCTTATTTCCGCTCCCGCAAATGTAAAGATTGATTGAATGCCCCTGGCAAAATGTAAGCATGGATAATATGAATGTACGGGGTCCGTTTTAATGTTCATTTGTTTGCATTAATGGTGTCGTACTCACTGTAACTCGTGGTCTCTGCTTATAATAAATTGCTTCTCTGGACTTTGTTTATTTATCATCTGGGACTAATCTACTAAGCGGGATAATGTCGCTACCTATCACTCTGTGTTAAAGGTGCAACGGAGATTTTTGAGACATCCATGTAAGGTGTAATAATTAATGTAGTGAGTTTCATATAAGATTAGACACTCTAAGGATTTCTTATATTTGGGTACAGAAATGTCTTAAAAGTGAAAACAAAAGTGATTTTGTAAGCTTATCTTCAATAGAAAACATAGGCTGAATTTCGTGTTGCTCCTATAGGCCCTACAAAATTAGAAATTTCACAATTTTTTTTCACCAAATAATCAGTTTTCTCTCTTAATTCCTTCCAGATGGTGATATTTTCTATATAAGCTTTACACCAGTGCCAAAATCAGATTTTTCACACATTGTTTCGGACCCCTGTTTTTGAAATCTCTCGTTGCACCTTTAAATAATGTAAGTTCATGTATGCCTCGGCTATTAACTTTTGCTCAAATTACATTTTTATTAATGCATGTTAGATTTGCTATATTGTTTTATACTTATTGCTTCTGTATTCCTCATACTGTTTTAAAAAATAATTATAAAAAAACAACGACAACCCATTAATTCTGTATGTAACACAGAAATTCTAGAGTTAAAATAGCAGTTACTACTCCAAAAAATGGGGCCATTCTTCTTTTCTTCGGTCACGTTTGGTGAACCGAAAATGGGAAAATTTTGATTTTCCCCCAATGCTGTTTTGCCAATATAACCATCTGTTAGTCCCTTTTTGAAATAAAACCTTTAGCCAAACCTAACCAAAAATAATGTTTCGACTTCCCGCAGATTGATTATTTTGTCTGAGGGGCAAATAAAGTTCGTCACGTTTGTGACCTCAACAAAACGGGATTTTAGAATCAAATTCAATGTAAAATTCTGTGAATATGTTAAGAAGTACTCACATTTATCTTTATTTCAAAAAGACATTGGTATGTTTGTCATTAACACAATGTTGGTAATAAAAGTAACAAGCACGTGTACTTGGGAATTACAATTTATACACTAAGTACGCGGTCACGTGTGTGACATTGTGGTTACGTGTGTGACATCTCATTGGACTTTACAAAATTGATGACCATTATTAATTGTGCACCACAAATGAAGTTTAATAAAATCTTGGTGTATTTCCATATTCCTCATCTATTTCAAAACACTTCATCAATTCATCAGTAATAACTTTTCAAAGAGCAATCTACTCATAGTATGAGATTTCCTGTGTTAAACAGTGTCGAAGTCCTGCCTAAAATTTGGAAACCTTAACCTCCAACCTTTCAAAAGACACATCCAAATCAAGTTTAAAACAGTCTTTATTAAAATTAATTGTTGTTTTCTTGTTGTAACTGATCATATTCTAACTGATAATAAAAGTTAACACTGCTACCTTCTTCAATATGACCAGAAATTTATGTCCTTCAAATACTAAAATGGTGAGTGCCAGTCACGTGTGTGACAGTAATTTGCACATCAATAACTTTTGAAAGAAGAAAGATCTAAACCATTTATTTTGTATAAACATAAACTGGCTTTTGACATGAAATATGAACATTACTGAGACGGTGGTTTTCGAGTAATAAAAACTTGTTTTGTCTGTTTGGTCACGTGTGTGACATACCAAAGTCAATTAAAATATTTTGTTAATTACTTGTCTATATCCTACAAATTTGTAATTTTTTCAACATAATTTTGAAAATTGAAGTCCACACAATACTTTAGGCAGTATTTCGAACAAAATTTAATCGCGATTCAATATAAAACTAAAGAAGCAAAATGGTGTAATAATCTCACTTTTTTATCCAAAAATGTTAAACAAGTTCATTTATGCAAATGAGGGTGTTTGAGTTGAACATATTTTTTAAAAATATCATGCAGGAAACTTGGAAGGATGGTTAACATGATATTGTAAAGAAATTCGCAATACCATTAACTTCATTTTTTATCAAAAAGGTTTACTTTTTGAAGAATGACCCAAATGACTAATTTGTTAACGGTTGCCGAATTCGGAAACCTGTACACCTACATAATTGTTGATAAAATTTAAAAAAGTTGATTATTTATTTTATTTGAAGTATTTCCGGTGCAGTTTGATAAATTAAATTCGGTTTCCTAAAAATTGTTGTTGGGAGCATTTACGCAATCTTGAAAGAGGTGCAGTGAATGCATGATTATGCAACACCCTCGTTTATTATAATGCCAGTTCGAGGCTCAATCTGCAAATGACCATCCGTGCAAAGAACGAATAGATATATTCATCCCAGTTGATATTTCGGTTACCATTTTCATTTAATTCGGCAACAGTGAGTTCACAAAAACATATTTCACCCTTTGGGCACTGAAAACGAATACAGTTGCCCAGATAGCAAAACATCGTAATTTTTTTCAAATTATGAATTTTAATCTGTATGAAAAATGCCTTCAAATGAGTCCAAATAGGCCTTCGACCTATGACCTCGAAATGATATTTTCCATCTTACGTCATGACATTTCAGATGCCATCGTCTTTGACAGAGCCATGGTCCGATCGTTAATAGCCTCGTCCGCAGAACCCTTGATTTGACCGGAAGTGGAAGAATTTTGGTATCAGAAGAAAGCTACTCTTTTTTTCATTTACTCTGTGAAATCTTAGGACTAATGAATGTTTGGCTTTGAAGTTATATGCGAAAATGTACAACATTTTGGTCGGCCAATATTAATTTTACAGAGTATTATATGGGCTTACAAAATCACGTAAAAGGTATTGAAATATCGGCGCAAAACTTTACAGGTGGGATTTTGGGGTGAAGGCCATTCTTTCAAGATGGAAACTTTAGATGCTTAAATCGGGCCACATTCCTTTAAACACCATTGACTCACTCATACACAATAGTCTATGGGAAGAGTGGTAACTTTAAGCATGTCTTTTTCACATTTAAAAACAGAAGAAATACAACAAAATCACACCAAAATACAAGCTAAAATCACCAAATAACAGCATTTTCACCAGAATATTTTTGATGGTCGGAAAGATTAGCCGGTTAGAGCATCTGGTAAGAGCACCACTCACGGCCGTTATGAAACGTGTTGCCCATGGGGGTCATTATTTTGTGGTCTGAAGGAATATGTGCCGTTTTTTTTTTTCTCCTCAAGATCTGAACTTAAAGATCAGAGGTGATTAAAATTGTCTAATGTCCCCCTGACTATGATTAGGTATGTTTCCACCACGAAAAGCTGCACGTTAGCCTGTCCTATCCATTTCAAAATGGCCGCCATTGTTTTATGCAAAACCGCCATTACAATTTCACTACAGATACAATTTTCATCAACGTCAACACGATATAAAATTTTTAACTTCCTGAAGGCGACTTAAACATCCAGGCGTCTAAAATGACCGCCGCAAGGAGGCATGTTTAGCTAAATGAATTTAAAATAAAAAAAACTTTAATAAAACATGCTCCTCCTTCCGGCGGCCATCTTGGACAGTTAGTCCTAAATGTTTAAGCCCACTTCAGGAAACTTTATTTCGTTTTAATCCGGGATGAATTTCCTTTCGAGCACATCATGCGCTATCTTTGTTTCTGACTTGTTTCCCTGGCTCCTTCTCTCTCTACTGCCGAAATTATCTTCCTTCCCATCGTCACTCGTGTTGAGTAGTTTGCAATTGTCCAGATGTAGGAGAGAAAAGTATTTGTCAATATGGGGATATTGAAAAAAAGTAATTTCAAACACTCTTTACCCTGATCGGTAGCTCTAAATTGCTCAATATCATGACGTCGTCATATTAGTCAAAATTGGCCCATAGAGACATGGCATATTGTTCGACCCTGTTTTGTCTATGACTGATTAAATATCTGTGCTTGTAAAATGTATCAGCTACCATCTGGGCAATATATCTCGCATACGCCATTATATGGATCAAGACACCTAGGCCAGTCAAAATAGAATGAATGCTGCCTTAACCCAACACTGATTGCAACAGAATTAATTCCAACAGAATTGTATTGAGAATACCTTTAAAAACAACATATCAAAAGTCTACTAAAATCAACGGAGTGGAACATATATTTTAAGGGGATAATGTTTATACAGGGGTCAACATATGAAAACTATCAAAACGCGTCGAAAAGTATGCCAACGTGTTCGTTACATTTCCAGGATTAAAAAAAGGTATAGTTTGCCCTATCTGCAGGTTGTAGTTCAATAGTTATGAGTCAAATATGTTCAAGGTCACAATGCATGGGGGTAAATTTTCAGATATATCCGTTCGTTATAAAAAAATGGTGTCAAATTGTTCGTCTAATGGTACAGAACCCGAAATATACTGGTTGCACCATCTATAAGATTCGTTGCATAATTGGAACGCAAAATGTGACTGGAGACTACAGGGTCTATGGGAGGTCACTAGTCATAGCTTTGTAATTCTTATATAGAAAGTTCAAACAAAGAATCTATTTACATTTACTTTTCTAGTGGGACAAATTGGACCATTGGTCCAAAATTGGACCATTCTATGTATTTTACCCCGGGATGACCTTGAAATGTTATGTGCCTATTGTACTAAAACTATAACGCGTAGATAGGGCAAACTATACCTTTTTAAACCTTAGGAGTATCCCAATAAATTGGTATATCATTTAAATCAATTCGAACAATTCTAATTTTTTACCCCTGTACAAACGTTGCCCCCTTATTTATTTATTTTATTTATTTCATTCTTATTTTACCTGGGTCAACCAATCAATGCACTGGCATTGTTCTCCCTTGGTGCCCAGGTGGCCCAAGGCCAACATTAAAATAACAAAACAACAACACTTAATACATATAAACTATTTAAAAAGACACACAGAGTACATATTGAGAGAACATAAAAGAGTCGCGGCAGGAGGTATGAACTTGAGGCCTTACGTTCAATAGGCGGCCTACGGTTCATACACTAACCAAGCGACCCAACACCACATGACACGCCGCCCCTCCACGCTACCGGGAACCAATCTCTCACACGGCACCCCCACCGCACGGGCCAGCACCCACCCCCCCCCGACCATTACAGAGCGAACTATAAGCGAAGGTCCACAGGCCAGCCCGCACTGCGTTAAGGCTCACTGCGCAAAACGCCCATCACAAAACAACTCCCTAGCGACCTTTACACTCACGACCACAGCACAACATCAATCATTCATACCATGTCAGAACACTTGACCAGGACACGCAGCCTGGGCAAACAGCTCCCCAGGACCCATAAGATTAGTAACCTTCTTATTTATACCCCGAACATGGGCTTAAAGGGACCCCAGACAGAACCCGCCCTTCCCCCTCTAACGCGATGTCCGACGTCCTCAGGAACCAAAAAACAAAACACACAATTCTACACTATCTAACTTTATTGAAACAACAAAAACATTAAAAATGAAAGAGGCACAACGAATGCAAGTAAACTAATCAGCAGGATCCGAACACAACCTTACAGAACCAATGGGCAGCCCCCCTACCACTAGATGATTTAAAATAGACATAATGGTGATGTTTCATGATAAGAATAGCTTGACCTGAAATTTAGACATTAAAAATAGGACGGCCATACATGCACTTGGAAACTTGAATTATTAAAATATCATGAGGTAAAGTAGTGCCAATAAGTAGGTCGGAAGATGTGATTTGGTTATTGTAAAATAAATTTGATAGCAATCAATGAATGTTTGATAATTGGTGTATGTAGCCGGTATTGTGGTGTTTTACATTGAATCCGCGGGAGCTTGTTCCAGGATTAATAGAGGCCCGATACTTTGAAAGTCTGGTGCCTGAGCAAAGGTTTTGGGTTTTCGGGGGAATGAAATTGCCCTGCTCACTACCCTAGTAAAGTCAAGGGGAATTGGTCACTGACTTTCTGGAAAATATTGCTCACAATAATATATTGGGGCATACCTGCCAATACACTTATAGACCATGTGCTTAAGATGGGTCAGTTAGTATGGTCATCAAGTCTTCCAAACCAGAAAATCACAGCATACGTGGGGGCCCCCCTCCCCCCCCCCCTGTTGACAATGCCATACTAGACACATTTCAGGCATAGGTTTTACTGCGCCGGTTATTTAACGCTTACTAGCTTTGGTTAAGACTGTCTTTCGGGGGCGTTACCCCAGACGACATCACAATAATCAAAGGATGGAAGAATGAGACACTGATACATGGCCTACTTAACGGTCCTGTTCATTTTTTCAAGAAAGATCTGGTTCTGTATAAAATGCCTATTTTCCCTACTTGACCCGACCCCCCCCCCGTTTCTGACCTGATTGAGGTGCCCCCTCCCAAGTGACTGATGGATCAGGTATATACCCCCAACCTACTTGAAGCTTTCACCGTATTCAAGTCTTACATAGTATCAATTTTGACTTCAAGTTGGTGGAATTTAGCAATTCTCGATCGTACTGCCAAAACAGCATGACACTTTTGTTTTTTGACATTACGGGTGCAGCTTACTTTTTTTTTGTTGCACAAACCAATTGACCTTGTCCATTCCTCCGTCAATTTTTTTTTTGATTTCCCCGGTACAACCCGATCTATGTACATTTTTTGTCCGCTCTTGGACAACAAATTTGTCTTGTATCGTCTGCTTAAAAGAATAAACTCTTAGCTTGATACTTGTTCACTAGGACAATTGCGTATTGTATTCTATTCACATATAAGCTAAATCAGCTCAAAGACCAGTATGGATCCGTTCGGGGCTACACATGAAGAGCTACTAGGATAGATGTCCCGTAACATCAGATTGGTCATCTACCAATTTGCAGAGTGAGAAACGGCCAGTAACGCACCTATGACTGCACCACCCCACTGTACGCCCGGATCCAGACCAAGAATGCCACTCTTGCTCAATTGATAAGAAGCCGTTCTGTGGTGGACAGGCGTCGAAAAACGCCACTGTTTTAGGCCAAAAAAACTCGCCGCCCAGCTGAACCACTGCCTCATCAATATTATGAGACAGGAAGGTAGTCAGAGACATCTAGGCCAAGCCGATTTGGGGGGAATGTCCGTCTGAACGCCGACTGCGTCCGTTCATGTTCATTTTTGGGAGGTTATTATTCGTGTGATGTGTGAAGATTATAATCTTTTTTATACAAATTTTGGTTCTTATTGATATTTTAATTATTCGATTCTATAACATATGGTTTTCACTGATTTGATTGAATTTTAATGTGTTGTATTTTATTTTCGTAGACCACATGGGTCCCCGGTTCATTACTGGTTTCAAAACCCCTCTACCTTATTTTGGAATATAGGTGTTACCACTACTTTGCTTCCATTTTGCGGCTACGGCCCTGTCACAATTCGCTACTTTTTTTTCTCGTATTATTGGTTTCAATGTTAACTATGCAAAGCCAGCGGCCCAAGCTATTATTTAGAACCTGCTTTCCACGAACAGGTGGACCTCGCATATCGTCTAGGCCAGTGGCGCACCCCCTTACCAGTCGGCAATCTTCGCCGAGTTTTTGTAAACTCGTCGTTTAGTACTCAGGGAAAATGAACCGGTGTGGAGCAGTACCATCCCGGGTCTCATCGTTCAAAGTAGTGTGCTCATCAAAAAGCTTTTGCAGCAAGTGTTTTGATTCCTATATATGGGTAGATGTAAGATATGAATTTTTTCTGAAACAATTTAGCTATATCACGAGTATTTGTGACGATTTTAACATTACCATTTATTATTACAGGTAAATTATTCTGTTGGATTTTGTGCAGTAGTGTATCTTTTGGTGCAGAGTATGTCTCAAGTAGGGTTATGAGAGATGTGGTCTTACCTGCCTGTTCGAATTTGCTGGAATTCAAGCATACTCATTTTGAGTTTATAATGCAATTTTTTTTTTTTTTTTTTTTTCCGGTGTTTAGTGAGTTCTTAGATGTCTAAACTCATCCCAGTCAGACTGGGATTTGGACCTTCAGCTTGACCTTTTTTTGCAACTTTATTTCCTGAGCTCAAGGTAAATCCGTGTTAATCCAAGGCGGTGGATTAACATGGAATTTCATGTTTCTAAATGGGGCATGAGTATCAAATATTATAGGATTGGATAGCTAGTGAAAAGCCCATGCATCATTTGGGGTCATCAGTTACCCTCGATATTTATTCCATTGAGCTTTACTTAGGGTCTTGAGAAATGACCTTCTTTTTGCATCAAAAACTTTGTAACGAATGCGCCTTTTGATTTGGAAAACTAATTTACACGCATCTTGGGAACCCTTTCCTACAACTGCATACAACCAAGGGAAATGGATCACTGAGAGAGCTATGGAATAAAATCTGAATCAGTGAACATTTCTGACCTATCTGTCAATATGATTCTAAAACAAACGATTTAGAGTTGTGAGTTCATTATGCGGGGGCCCTAGTACTCGTAAAGTTTTTTCCAATCCCATGGTGTGCTTCCGTGTTAGCCATCACAGTTCGAAATTCTCTGCAACACGGTGTTTCTATAAGATTTTTATTTTGCTCGGGAGACCTACTCTCTCGAGGTAAGATCGTTATTTCCTCGAGTAGGTATTAAGATTTCCAAATATTAAGGGACGCCCTTTTCCGCGAGCATAGATGATACCGTGAAAACATAGGCGTGGGTTCTGAAGTAAAATTGTTTACAGATGTGTATTCAAGCTTGGACTTTGTTATGGTTGAGTTGAACCTCGCTAGCATTGAGGCTACACTTACTATTACACAATCGCCTTACCCCGCCATGATGTGTGGCACCATGCGAATGATGATATTAGATGTCCGGTCGGTCGAATAGAGGGTATATTTGGATGCTGATATTTCACATCTTCTAGCCATTCATGCAGCCATGTCTCTGTTATGCCAACAACTCGGGATCTTGGCAGTGTGGACAACGGTTGTCGAATATCATCAATTTGGGGTAACAAGGATCGAACACATTAAGGGTTTAAGAAAGTTAACCTTTTTCTTGTGTAACGAGTGCAACACGATAAGTCGTCATCCATGGAAAATGTTATAAAATATGTTTGTTGCTTCCGGTGTTTTTTTTTCTGTGAACCCTGATGGTCCGGGATTACATTCAATGTAATCTTGGTCACACAGGCTGACTGATGAAACATTGAAGAAGAGTTTGCATAAAGTACAGGTCACGGGGGGAATTGAGACGAAACGGTTTTTTATGTCTACATGTTCCACTAGGTGATTGTTGGTACTAGACTTTTAAATATTATTTTTCGACCTATTTCACAGTATATTACACACCAAAATTGTTCTGTGCCAATTTGTTGGGTCAAATCATAAAAAATCGTATTCTATATTACTGCACAATTTGCCGTTCAATCAATGATATTCTACAGAATAGTATATGGGAATGCTTTGCTGTGGGCAGCACAATCAGCACGATCTACAACGGTTCCTAGGCCCTGCCCCAAAATAGAGCAGCTCGACTGATATTCTCAGTTGGACGTGACCATCCCAGTAATCTGTTACTGTATCGTCTCCATTGGCTTCCAATCAAGACTCGATTCAATTTCAAAATACTGTCTATGTATACAAAATGCCACTTCATTATGTAGCTCCAGAATATCTCTAAGAACTCATTGTTCCGTCCACGTCAACTTATTCCACTCGTCCTCTACCGGCAAACTACTATCTTCACTTCCAAGCACACGGACAGTAACCCGGTGCTGGTGATCGTGCCTTTCAAGTAGCTGCACCACGCTTATGGAACAATCATCCACGAAACATAAGGGGCGGAAGCAAAAATCCCCCTTCAAATTTAAGTCCAATCTTAAAACTCACATGTGTGCGTTAAATATTTCACGATGATGTTTTCCGGTTTAGGACATTACAGTATTTTGTGTGTATGTTTTCAACTTAATCATGTTTTTCGTCTGTACCATATATGTGTCCGTACAGCGCTGTGTTCCATGGTTGTAGTTTTTTTAGGGCGAGTTTTTATTAATATGTCTTTGTGTATTGGGAATGTGTGAATTCGATCACAATACATATAATCGGCCTCATAATCAACTTCGGCCCACCGTCAATCAGATTACTCTCATACCACACTTACAACACCAAAAACATTTCTGAACATTTTGTTTGTACAATTTATGTGATACTCATTACAAGATTTTTTTTTTTTTTTTTATTTACCATGGGATTGCTTTGTCCTTTGTGTTTAATTGTCATTTTTTGTTTTTTTTATTGATTTTTTCTGTTTTTTTTAGTGTACGAAATATGCTTACACCAAGATTTAATTATTTTTGAAACGCCCAGCACGACAAGGTCAGTACGGATAATCTTGGGCCATTTAACTTGAGGAACAACATTACCGTCTACATGTCAATTAATGGACTTCATGCACTGATTGCCATCGAATTCACTGAATATGGAGTTTTGATCTCGTATCTTTGTGTGTATGTTTGATGTGTTGGTGTCTTGATTTCTCTTCTATTGTGAAAAAGGCATCAGCTGATTTTACTTTTTGGTAATTTCCAAACGATTATATTTTAATTAAATTTTGTGTTTATTGTGTATCGCACCGCATTGACGACTTTTTTTAATCCGCTTGATATTGTATTGTTTATAACCACCTAGAATAATCCTCTGTGAGTGTGCCCTGCCCCCAGGTGTAGGCGTATTGAGATTTCCCTCTTGTGTGAGATTAATAATTGATATTGTTTTTGATATCTTTGCTATATTTTTTTTTTTTTTGTAAGTTCGAGTGGTTGATTATCAAGTGAAAGTTGTTCATCAACCATGTAAATGACTTCAGCTGATATCTGAGGTGAATGGGTCAGTCGGCTCTTCAGAATGTGACAACAGAGGCGGGAGGGATGATTGGTTCGTATCTGGACATGGTTGTTTGGTCTGCAAACTTGAGAAGATCTGGAAGGCACCGAGTATTCAGAGAGGTTGAAGTTAACTTCTTTCATATACGGACCGCGAGATTTGTGTCACTGGCCAAATGTCTTTAATCCTTTACCTTAATAGCTACACACCACTGCTTTACGAATCGTCTATGTATATAGAAGGTTGGATTTAGAGTACCCAACAGCGAAGTATACAGTTGGAGTCGGGAAGAAAGACAAATTAGGGCCATTTTTTTTTCCAAGATAAGCAAGAAGATGATGTCCACTACAAATCTGTGCCCTATATAATACTCAAGGGGCGACCGTGATGGATCGACAGCGCCTGCTTTATCCGGAATACATAGCCAAGCTCATTTGCGATGCTATATAATTTTCACGCTTAAGAGCTCAGAAGATGACCCAGAGATGAACAGGCCGATTAATATATAAAATGAATCATCTGTAAAATCATTATGTAACTAATGTCTATAATGGAGCACACCATTTACGCACCATAGAATCTGTATTATACTGGGCGGGACACAGCGCCACCAATTCCGTTTCCGAATTCGCTAATTGGCCGGCTATCTTAGACATGCCTACGTCATGGGACTCCATAGCAGCCAGACGCTATTGGGTTAAAGGCTCTGCGATTAGTTTTGAACAACAAAGGAAGGAAAATTAACAGTTCGCTGGGGTACCGTTGGAAAAAATCGACGAAAAAAAACGACGAATCAGGTGGTCGATTGATGTTAGAAATGGGTTCTGACCAAAAAGCCCAATTGCTCACTAGTGTTTGTAAGCATGGGGTGTGGCATGACTTGACATCAGCAATCGAGAATTGAGCCAGCTAATAATGTAAGAATTTTTCACGTATTTTTCAAGTTTTTTCGCCTTTTCCCAAATATAACCTATATTAAAACTAGTAGCAACTAGGACAATTTAGTAGGAATATTTTGGTGCGTAAATAGTTACGATAGAGGCAAAGTAATTTTGCAACAATATCCGTGTACAAAAATCCAAATAAACGCTATTTGACCGGGTCTCCGAATATTGTAACAAGTTGTTGTTGTTTTTTTTAAGGAAGGTTATTTTTAGACGTTTCATATAGAAGTCCCATTGCAGCAAAAGTCTAACCCCCGCACCGGTATTACAAAGTGATTCCGCCCCAATGCGCCCGTATGAGCAGTTGTGCCAGCAACAGTACGCGCTTGACGGACCCCACCCACCTGATAGAATCCGTTTCCAACCACCCGTGTTATCACTGAAATATCTTTTGGTGATCTCCCTAGCGCAGTGAAGATGTGTCAAGGTCGCGGTGGCTCAAAATTACTTTCTGACCGTTATTTAACAATGGGCGGCGCTGTGTGTCAAGGGCGACTAGTAAAGGTGTGTGAGGAGTTCCAGTCGGCCTCATTTGCGCGTTAAGCCAGGTATCCCTCACCCACGGGGTGCGGATCTTTAGGACGATACAAACCACAACGGCAAGGGCTCCGGCGAAAGCTTAAGGCCCCCGGCGGGGTCCATTTTAAGGACATAGCTTGGTGGGGGACCAGGGGTCGAAGTCCTCTGAAAAATATGCATTTTTTTCGCAATTTGAACCTTATTTCAATAGGGCTGTCTACTCAACCGGGTCACTTACCGGTGCTTAGCCTTTATCATCTGCCCTCGTTTCGCAGTATCACTTCGCGACACACAACACTGCGCGTACGTTCTAATAACTTCGAATCTTAGTTCATCGCAGCCCTGGTCTGGTTCATCGGAGGTGAAAACAAACGTGACGTCTACGTGTGTGTGTAACGGGGAAGAAAATTTCAAATGCATGGGCTAGAACGGCTCATACATGAGGAAATTTCTCACTCGTTAGAATTACCTTTCACAGTATGTTGAAAGGGAAAAAAGTCCACTCATGTAGGACTAACTCTAATTTTAAACCCATGACTAAAGTTAGTCTCCCTTTCAGATAGGCTTTACACTATATGTAAAGCTGAGGCTGATATACCTTAGGTATATTAGTCTCAGGTGAAAGAATTAAATTTTACACTTTTAGTTCTACAACAATGCGTTGTATAATCTACACCTTATGGTACTGTCTTTACATCAGTTGGCTTGACAAATAATCCCTTTTTACTTACCAATTGTTTTTACTTCGTAATTTGTTTTAAATAATTAACTAACTGATGTTAAAAGTAGCACCAAAGATGTGCATTCTGTAAAAATTTTCACCATTACAATTGGCGACCTTTTTGCGCGGGTGAGTATTTTGACACTACGACCAGACAGAGCTCCACCACACTGGACACTCAATGCATACAAGTATAATTGTCTCCGGAACTAACTTTACTCTGAGCCATTTTTTTTCTAAAACAAGGACAATCACTTCCTGCGTCTGTTTTGGAAAGTAAGAATGGGTGGTACTAACGCGCGACCTTTTTCCTATATTTCGACCAATTGCGCACGTATATGATTGACAAGCATTCTCATTACCGAGTTCCTTAGCTGTGTCCAGAATTTGAAGGATTCCCAGGTTTATTATTTGGTGTGTAATTTGTGCTCTCTCATCTCATCTTTTAGAAAGTGTATTGGTACACTTTTGTCTTTCCTTTTGCGCCCACAATAACATTTTTCTTTTTAATTTTGAATATAGAATCAGCACCTGTTGATGTTGTGGTGTTTGGTGTCTGGAAGTTTTTAGAACAAGGATAAAGGACATACTTAACTACAAGGTGATTTTAGTCTTCGCCTGGTCTTTTCACACCGAACATTATTCAAGTGAAATTTCACAATTGTGTTTCACAAAACGAAACTTACCAGCCCAGACCAATTGCCAGATGCGACAATGCTCTGTCAGATCAGGGCTGTATCCTGTTATAGTAGATTTCAAAATGATTGACCTCATTAAAAGTTTTAGGTCTGTCCATTCTTTCGCCATGATGGTAAAGGAATATTTTAATGGCCACAGGTAGAAAAACAATTTATAGTACTCTTATCAAATTACGGTACACGGTACAGCTTAATAACTAGAAAGATAGCTTTGGGTGTTTCAATTGAAAATTCGGAGGAAAACTTCAGCAATTATTTAAACTTAAAACTTTATTTAACAAACGAATACCACTTTGACATGTGGGAGGCTTTAAACTGCAAATACATTCGTTATCACAGTAATATTGGCGAAATACTACCTCCATATCAATACAACATAACGCACTAAGTTTGTTTAATTTTGGCCCTCCAACCTTGTATTACGGAGATTTAGCGCCAAAGCGGATAATGATTTCCTTGCCCATCCCGGCCAACCACGGCATTAGCTTTTTATCATTAACATACCATTGTAACACTGAAATCATCTTTGTTTCCAGTAAGCCGAGTTCTGTGCAGTACTTTGGATGATTCAAATTTACCCCTTACTACTAATTTTTTTTACCCCATTTCCCTACAAATTTCACACATTCCCAGAGGTTGGACCCAAAAGTCTGATTCCGCACCCTTCAAACTATAGAAAACACATCTTCAAACCTTCTTCCCCAAAACTTCTAGAAAATAGGAAATTGGCCCAAAGAATAATAGGATTCTGCTCTCGTTTACAACCCTTACCTAAATTGAAGTCATAATTGCATTCATTGAAAAAAATAACACCTGGCCAGAAGTAATTGCCCCATGCAGAAAAACCATTTGTGTATTAAGAATTGATTTAAAATTGCACCCTTGAGTTCTTGACTACGACATTACCTAAATATTGTCAATACACTTTTCAGACAGATGCGGTTTCCCAGAATCCAAATAGTGCGAAAAACGTTTTTTGATTTGCTGGTCATGGGGTGGGGGGTTTCGGTTAAATATGACGGGTTACAGAGGCCAGCTAATGATATCTTGCCGATTGTACTCCGAAAAGAATACAGCACGGAACGTCAAAATGGTTGCAAAATATCACTAAATGGATTTATGGGTTTTCAGGTCCTATCACTGTAAATTTTTAGGTAAAAAACTCGAGTGAGTTGTATGGACCGAAAATGGGAAAATGTCAATAGAAAACGGAAGCACGTCCAGGGCCGTTTGACTCGGGAAATTTAATTACGAGAAAGAGGTCACATGATAACGTGAAAACAACTTTTTAATCGCACCGTTGACATTTTTGCTGTTTGCCATGCACTGGGAACACGTAATTAGACATGATATATGTAAACCACGTGATTTATCAGACGAGTAGCATTTTGATGTCTCCAATTTTTCACACATTTTTCTAAGACCACCGTCTTCCATTGACTTTATCTCATTTCCCGTCCTCAAAACCACTCCATTTTTTCCTGCAAACATTTAAATAAACCCTGACGAACCCGAACAATTCAATAAGCGGCTATTTTGAAGCCATTTCTTTTGTTTCTGTGTCTGTATTCCTTCTGGAGTGCAAACGGCAAGTTATCGTTCGCAGTTCCTGTAATTCGCCATATGTATGGAACATGACAATCAAATCAAACATGTTCACCCTCTTGGATTTTGGGGAATAACATCTGTATGAAAACCATAACTTTGACATTTAATACGTAAGATGTGGTCAAGAATACATGGTATAATTTGAAATCAATTTGTGATTACGAATTTCGTTTTTTGCATGTTGCAATACTTTTGGCCAGTGTGTGTATTATCAATTCCAAAGTTGCCACGAATAAGGAGTTTATTGAATGCAAAAGGCAATGTATTACCTGATTTGGCAACATTGCATAGACTAATCACCGAAAGCCTAAATGTAACATTATGTATTGGTTCTCAAGTAAGATCATTCGAACAAACAGTGTGTCCCAAAAAGTTGTGCAAGCATACGCTTCAATTTCTCAAAACCACTTAACCCGAGTATGTCATCTTCACGCGGTATATAATTATGCCCTAGTGAATGTTCACATATTTTGGGAGTGTCAAGAAGGATGTTTACATTCTGGAAAACGAAGGTATTGACATCCCTGCACGGTGCATGTAGCATGTTTTGTAACACAATTCAAAGCATTCAGACTGGGATTCAGTAATTGTACTTCATGCTTGTATTAAAGGTCCCAGGAAATGCAAATAGAATTGATGTGGTTTGTGTCAAGTCTACAAGGAGGGGCGGGAAAGCATTCAATATTTGGGTTGGTGATGACATCATTAGTGACTATTGATTTTTCAGAGAGTAATAGAAAATTCCAGGTGACTGGTGTGAATCTATTCATGGCACTGACTGAAAATCAATAGTTACACTAATGATGTCACTGGTAGTGTATCTTTTTTTGTGGCCCTTTTCTTGGCCTGGACTTCCGCGTAAACGATATATGGCCTACGTTTTATTCAATTCATTTCGCGGGACCTTTAAGATATTGATCTGACAAGTGAAGGGTAGATTAGCTGGGATTAGTCCATATACAATAGCAAGTTGAGCAACGGTCTGAGAGCTGATGACTGCATGTTTTTTTTTAATTATGATAAAATGCTGGCAGTAATGTCAGCATCCTTGGCTCAGAAGTGAAGCTTAAACAAGGAAATTAATATTAAAATATTATATAGAAGCTCGGAGAAACTGGCGAGCACAGAACTAAATAAAGACGAAAAATACACGGTCTCGAACCCGGAGCCTCTCGCTTTCTAGGCGTGAGAAATACCACTGGGCCACAGAGGACTGCGTTAATGTGGATACCAGTGAACGAGCACTAATGCAATTCAGTCTTTATTTCAGAGTTTCAAGCGGCCGTAATTATATTTTTTATATTATACAATGGGAGGGCCTTATATGCATGATTCTAGCAGAATCTATGACGATGCGAAACTCAATTCAATGCACGCGAGGATGAAGTAAATGATACAACCCGAGAAAGTAAATTGGTAAATATTATATAGAAGCTCGGAGAAGAAGAGGAGAGAAAAACTGGCGAGCACAGAACTAAATAAAGACGAAAAATACACGGTCTCGAACCCGGAGCCTCTCGCTTTCTAGGCGTGAGAAATACCACTGGGCCACAGAGGACTGTGTTAATTAATATTAGTTACTTTTTCCTTTTTTTACAAAATGTAAACACCCAAATTGTTTTCAAATTTGTGGAAGTGATTTCAAGGGTCAATTTCATTATGTGAGAATATTTTTTTCATGCCATTGTGTCCCTTTAAAGACGTGGGTTCATATCGAACTCGTACCAAGTATATGTAATATAAATAGAAAAGCGATTTACACGAAACTTTTCGAAAAGAAACTGTTTAAAGTGAAAATTGCAGTCATTTAGGTAATTTTCTGTGAAAAAAATCGATAAATGATGGTTATTTCTATGAAAAAATACGATTTTCCCTAAATATTCTGTGAAATCTGGAAATTACGCTTTCTGTACAGATCTACAAAAGTAGACTCTGCTGTAGAGTTTTTAAAAAATACAATGGAATACATCACCATATTTATCCCCAATGTACACACAATTTAAGATACAGTTTGCTTTTAACGATATACTTAAAACATCGGTTGACGGATATATAGATATATCAATTAATCACGGATATATATTAATAATATATATTGACCTGGAAATGGTAATCGCTTTTATTTATCAAAGTTAGTTTCAGAACATTAATTTGTGCAAAGAGGCTAGGTTCAAAGAAATATTATATGAATTAAATATTTTCAAAGATAAAAACAAATATTTGCCAGTAGCAAACAGAATTATTGGCAGCAGTCGTCTGGAACTACATCGATAAACCCCTGTCGAGAAGGAGAGCAGAATAATTCCCGACAGATTGCCCATCTTGACCGGGCCGAACAAAAGAAAAACCTGCAGTCATCTCGCTGATATCTCTTTAACAACGACATTATAACCTACTCCTGGTCGATCATCTCATATGTTCTGGCTACACTAAACAAACTTGGCCTGGAGGGGTCAACAGATCGACGAATTGCCCTAGTCTGTCCGCAATTAGTTCTAATTTGTCTAGGATCTTTACTATACAGTATCACATGTCATTGCCTAAAAACGATAACGTTTGAAAATGCATTCATTGTGTTTATGATAACTTTCCCGCCCTTTTTAATTAGGTACAGAAATCCCGATTCGGAATCACACTGAGTTTTGTTGTGGAAGAAGGAACCGTAACTGTGTACAGTTCGTACGAAATTAAAAATCCGAATAGTGCCCAGCATGATACGTACGCAGAAGTCGACGGACGAATCGACGCTTATATCAATCCGCCGAAAAAAGGTAATGTATATAGCAACACAATTATAGAAATAAATAAATAGACCCTATATTGTAGCTAGTAATTGTAATTCAGGTACTACGCGAATCCGTGTTGTAGTAGCTTAGAGACATCCAAGGGCAGTATATGATGAAATGGCCTTGGATTGAAGTAATAAGCGATCGCTTAAAGGCATGTTAAGCCGGCTAGACCATATACCTGGCCCGGCGCTTCAGCTGCCTATAGATTCTATTTGAAACGGTTAGTGCTGAGATTTAAAAATAAAAATCGTTATAATGAAAGAATCCATAAGCCACCTAATATCTGACCACCATCTCAAGATTATAGACATCCAACGATCGAAAACATAGGGGTCCCAGAATTATGCTCAAAGGGAACAATATGAGATTTCAAATTCAAGCCGTTGTAATGAAGGAAGGCCAAATTGAAAACGTACGTAAACTTTGTCCGACCATTTTTATTTAAGACGGGCTTTATTCTTCATCTGTAGGTAAACATTTGAAAAAAAAATAATCAAGAAAGAAGATTCAAAGGTGGCAAATATATGAGATGTTGAAATACATAGCCGTAAAATAAAGGATTCAGCGCGTACAACTAAATCGCCATATAGACACCTACCGAACGACATTATCGGACCACTCTAAGACAGGGGACAGTACCCTACTTTCTATTTGAAAATTATGCTGCAAGACTGCCAAAGGGGGGTTCAGTTCCCTAGTGCAGGTGACACTATTGAGTAATCATTGCACGGCCTGGATGTGTGATAGGAGTATGTGAGAGGATAACGGGGATTATTGTAACGACAGAGGTATATTATAGATAATGATATAAAATCACGTGCATTAGGCACGGAGTTTTGGAGTATTTTGATACGTAACAGCTATTTAAAGATGGATGGGATTTTGCAGGAATTAATATAAACGTATCTTTAAAATATCTAGAACAGAAGAAAAACGTAACGGCAAAGCTTAAAGAGGTTTTCCATCGAGAATAATGTCTATATTCAAAGAAAAAAGAGAGAAAACAGAAAACAGAAATCGATGTGTGTTAACGATGTGCCTTGAAAAGTAGGGCGATTTAAAGATTAGTAGAATTATTGATTTAATTGCGTTATCTAATCCAATTATCGGAAGGTGTTTTATATCAATTTAAAAAATTAAAAAAAGAAAAATATTTTTAAAATAAAGAGTGTCAACGTTCATTAGCTTTTTTAATAGCAACAAACAGTATGGCGAAACACAATGCACGCTTTTTACATACACATAAGTATGTTAAAGGATTTGTAACAACACTTATTCCTTTGCCTAATAATAACGTTAATATAACAGGCGTTTATTGTTTTTGGTGCATAACTTGATTGTTGAGGAATTTAATGTATACGTTGGAAGTAGTCGAATTCCCAAGGGCGCGTAACCAACCTGAGCCTGGGAGGGGGGAGAGAGCTCAAGAAGTTTCCCCGAATGCCTGTACAGCTTCGGGGCCGGATCCAGTGGCCCCTTCTGTCTCTCATCCTCCTCGTCCCCAGCTTTCGCTTCTCCGTCCTCATTTAGTTGTCTTGGAAAACGTGGGAAGCCAGGATGGTATGAGAGAGGTTTACCTAAATGGCATGTTAGGTGGCGATTGTAAAGTCACTCGGAACCCTTACGAAGCTCTTCGCTTTTGCGTTGTTTTCGTTTATGGTAATAAGGATTCTGGGTACCATTTCTTTGCATGTTGAAGTCCAGAGTCATAGGAAATTGTTGCATATTATGAGAAAATGTATAGTAAAGGTGCCCCACATTCCAATAGCATGCGAAATTAAGTGACAACTTCGGTGCCATCGTGCATGCTGTGGATTCGTGTCATGTTTTGTGTAATGAAGAACATCTCTCGATCTCTATCCGGAGTAAGGAGGGAAAAACAAAATTCCTCGATGTATTGTCATTTTTCCTCTGTCGTCGCGGTTTCCACTGAGAAGTTCCTCTAGGGAAATATAGTTAGCTGGTAAGAGTGAAACGATGGTATCATTAATAAAGCTGCTCGTGAATGGGTCTTTCGATTGAATTCTTTAAGTGGTATTTTGATGAAGCAAAGACCAATTACGTTATTAAGATTGAAATTTTGCTCTTGTTTTTAAAAATGCGTCGTAATGATGGCATTCGTAAAGTGGTGGCACTTGTAATCACTAGAGATGAGGGAAGTGACACATTAGAAGAAGTAAAATCTTCTTTTGTTGGTCTTTGTTGTCGACAGGTTGTCAAAGGATCAGCAATAACTCATGGTGGGAAGTGACGCCTGCTGAAATGTAGAAAGTAAAATACAGGTTATACTTCCTGGAAACCTATTTGGGGGCACTCATAATAAATCGCCGCTGTACAATGTTTTCATTTTGATATTTTCCTTCACTTTGGCGTGTGCAATTATGTATTTTCTAAGGCGTAAAATTACGAAGATATGGACGTTGCGCTATTGACAGGTTTGGACGTCGCTGTGAATCAGTGCATTTCATTTTTTCTGCTTGGATACCAGATTTTGAAAATTTTAGTATGGTAAAGATTACACCAGCTATGGCGTGGCAAGAACTTTAACTATCAACGCCGTCCATGGTTGTCTTGGCGGCAGAGCGATCTTCTAGTTTCACTTTACGCGTTGGAACTTGTATTTCTTTAATAATTATGAATAATTTTAAGATGAATTTCAGCCAGTCCATTACTTGGTAATCAGCATTACTCATACATGACTGGGTTTTAAATGAAAATTTTTCACTTTCACTGTAATGGTTTATGAAATGATTGAAATCCATCATTCTCGCACATTTGGTAAGAATGTTTCTTAATCAACATTTCTGGATCGGCGATCTTTCTTATCTCGATAGTAATGCCACGGTATATTAAAAAGATTAAGATGACATTTAAAATGTCAGCTATTATTTTTAGAAATATATGGAAATTGAGGAGCTATTGAACACATGACTTGAAGTTTCAAAATCGGTTTTGATTTTCACCATTATTGCCATGGTAACCGTGCTTGGCCTGTGAATAACTCAAATAGCGTTTGACATTTTTAGTAATAATAATAATAATAATTTTTGAATTGCATTGTCGAGCTTAGCCTTCTTAGCACCTGTGGAAAAGTTCGTTTCAATGCGATTTTTCGTTTCCTAGTTACCTGTGTTTGCATCGGCAATGATAAACTGTTTATCATTGCTGATACCGGACAGTATTAACTGGATACGTATCATGAAGTAAACTGCAGTTTTTTCCACATGTTGTAATATGGATCTCTGATTAATAAAAGAATGGTGGAGTTACTACGTTCGACTGTTTGACTTTTTCACGAATATATGTAATTATTTTTGAACAAAAATGGATAGTTATCACTGGGTGAAACACATTATACTTGAAAAAGTAAAGTGCGAGATGCTTATTATTACCAGTAGACAAGGTCTTCCAACTCCCATTGGTGAACAAGGGGCGGTTCCACCCCCCCCCCCTCAAACCACTTTCCACGAAGAATATTTTGCACGAAATTTATACCACACCAGTAGGGTCACACGACAATAAAAAAATAAGCAATAAAATTAGATTCCTTCGAAGAAACCTAGGAATTAGGGGCAAAATTATTATTTCGAACTCGCAACAAAGGGAAGATAAACACATGCACGGCCTCGTTCATTATATGTGAAATGAAAAAAATTAAAATGTGTGTTTAAAGGTTCAATCTACCTATATTGAACCCAAATGATGTGTTCCGACAATTTTAAACACCCATACTTATGCTACTAGCATTGTAAAGGGAGAAAGTTCAGCCAAAGTATGAAGTGAGAAAAAATACAAGCTATCTAGTGATGCCAAAATTTTGGGTTTAATGGTGTAAGTGGTGGAGTCGAGGCTGAGGATCGGATATTACCCCTTAGATTGGAAGCCAATGCAGTTGGTAGGAAACTGGTGCGATGTGTTCTCGTCATTGGATTTTAAGGACAAGACAAGCAGCAGCATTTCGAACTAGGTAAACCTTGGTCAAATCTCTTTCTGGGAGGCCCAGAACAATTAGCCTTAATGTAACAAAGGCGATCTGATGGTGGAGTTTTCATGAAGGTTCTGTCGAGAGCCAATCAGCCTTGCATAAGCTTTTGATATGATTGATCATACTTAGTGATACGTCTTAAAGGTGACACCTAGGTTGCGTGCATCAACTGACGGATGATTGAAAGAGTAATTGCCAATGATGATGGTTGGCAGAAACAGCGAAATATGTCTTTTAATCATTCAATACAAGCTGTTGGATTTAAACAAGTGCCTAATGGCTGCAATGCGTGATTCAATCTCCGTCAACGCTTTTTTTAACTATCCCGAGGATGGAAAGTCTGGTAGAGCTAGGTGCCAGCGTAAATTACAGATTAAACACCAACATATTAAAGAGTAATTATATTCTGTAATGTGGCACTCCAGATGAAACCAATAGGTCCAGTAACAGAGTCCTGTGGAACCCTACAATCCATAGTCACTGGATTTGATGTTGTATAATTGATATAGATTAAGCTCGGTCATCTAGGTAGGAAGCGAATCAACCTGGTGTTTTGATGCAATTGTGTACCGTTCATTTAAGTGGCTCATCAGTCGTTTATGGTCTGTAGGGTCGAAGGCGGAACTGAAGGCCAGTACCAAGTCTGTAACTGATTAAATGCTACCTTTTCAATCAATTTTCCAAAGGGTGGTAGTTTGAAAGGATGTTGGTTTAAAGCTGGATATCTTTAGCAGAGGGATGACAGATGCATGCTTGATAGCTTTGATATTGTACGAATATTTGCCTATATTTATTGGCCAGATATGAGTGCGTTTTTGTATCTCTGACCTCTCTATAAATAAGATTAAAACAAATTCATCAGTGCTCCAATTCATAACACTGACAAGAGATTGACTCCAATTATGTCATACATTATTGATGAATATTGTAGTAGTTATATGTAGTGTATGAATATTAATGAATATTGCCGAGTAGAAGTTCTGTGTAGTTTATAAATATTAATGAATATTGCAAAATCAGATGAATCCATGAGACCCGGACTACTGGGACTCACGTGAAGAGCTGTGATGGCGGAAATGTTATATCCTCTCTTGTATAATTCTTGTCTCAGATATAGTTCTCGGTGGATTTTAGTTATTGTTATCGCTATAATGTAAAACATTCTTCTATGAATATATGACTTACAGGGCTAACTAACCAATGTTATAACTCATGCATTACAGTTAAGCGTGACAACAACATCAATATGAAGACGGTTTATATTGCCATCATAGCATCATCTGCAAAGGCGACGTTTCTCATTCGTTCTGAAGAAGGCTATGAAGTTGATCCTCAATATGCATTAATAAATCAGGCGTCATCGGAAGAATCTATTGGTCAGTTGTCATTTTAACATGGGGCTCAATATGGTACCGCCGTGGCCGTTTTCGCACAAGGTCGATTGTCATTGTTTTGGCAAATTTTACTTTACTTTTACATGGTTATCGAACTTGTATTTTGAATGATAATAATGTACTTAACTAGGGATATAAATGATATAATTGTTACATTGCAATTGTAATTGTGAACATTTAGTCTATGATACAGACCTGGTAAATGCATTACTCCGTGGAAAGATAAACTACCGGGAAAAAACTGCAAACCTTCTTTGAGTTTTGACACCCTTACCATGGTCTTAGTAATCCGGGTTCTTGACAAAGAATATAGGAACATTGTGACCCTGTAATATTATTGTGTGGAATTCCAATCTACCTGTCTAACATTAAACCAGAATGTACTATTCCATTATATAACATAATATAGCAATGGCTTTGAAACCCAAACCTGCTAAATTTATCGTTCAATTTATCAATTCAGAGAAAAACAAAACAAAATAATCTGAATTAACCCTCGTCTTACTGGGGGGGGGGGGTTACGACCCCCAAGTGAACTTTGCTCCGGTGCGCTAAAATGCCAAAAGCTCGCGTGAAAAGCTTATAGGTAACTATGGCCAATTTGTTCCTGGTTTGCTCAAAATTGCTACCTACGACATTAAACCAAATTATGCCTTGTCTATGCATAAATAGCATCTATAGAATCCTTTAATAACTTAAGCAGTTTATTCTGTTGGGACGTTTTAATATCCGTTTACGGACAGAAATATACAAATTGCGATGTTCTTCCAGAAAAGATTAAAGCTGCACCTAAGATCATGCACAAGTTTAAAACCTATTCCAACGGTTCAGATGATAGCAACACCTCGTTTGTTTTAAGCCCTTCAGGTCTACCGGCCGATTCTATTGCTTTCTGTATTGGTTATACATATGATTATATGACATATTTAGCCAATCAGCTATATGGTAAGAAAAGCGATATTAATAGACGGGTTTTTGTATTGGTTACTCAGATGTATGAGCCAAACAGAGATACCGTGATAAAGGTGGTAGACCTCAGGACGTTAATGAAGTCTGGGGACGAGACTATGGACCAGGAAATGCTGCTTTAAATATTAGCCGTTAGAAGGTAGCTTCTTATATATTAACCTTTATGGTTACCTCCTAGTGAATTTTCCTCCGATGCGCAAAAACCGCTGAAAGATTTCTTCAAAAATGTCCAAGTAATTGTTAAAATCCACATCCTTTTTTACATTCTAATAGGCAACTTCTATTCTTGAGCTAATAGTCGGATTGAGTAAACGTCCTGTAAATTTCTTGTCCTGCTCATAACTTTGTATAATTATAACCTTAGAGAGAGGCCGCTGCACCCTGCGCCTTGCTTTTAGCAGCTGACGTCGTTCACCATACTTGGTACAGCAATTATTATGACATCCTTACTCTGCCATTTAAAATATATATGCCCCTTGTATGATTCTAGATAGATACTGTCTTTTGAAATTCCACTTATAATGTATTATATTCATACTTGCTTATATGTAAAATATATTTTCTTAATATTATCACAAATAATTTTTCACTGGTCGGCATTATTTACATGATTATTTATCTTTATTGTTTTCGGTATTCTATGATGAACAAATATAGATTGATTGATCATCGTTTTGCAGCTGATCATGGCTTGTATCAAAGGTTGAGAAGATAGAGAGTCAAAATCATAGCTATACTACTTGACAATATATCTTTAAAATGAGTCATATGTGAAAGTAATGCAGCTCAAATTATGTTTCTAGAGATACCTGTTGATAAAATTGTAGTATAGCGTATTTTACTTAAATCAAATTAACTTTTGAATCAACTTATTCTTGTTTTAATTAGATTTGACGTTTTCAGTATAGTTCACTAAATAAAAGTCTGTTCGTTTTCTTCTGGGTATAGTAAATTTGATTGAAATGGAAGCACTTTAATTTTGAGCTTTTATTGTTAGATTACATTTTGAGCTTTTATTGTTAGATTACCTTGTTACGAAGTAAATTGCATAATTGCCTGGTGAAATTAAAAAGGAAGGCAACTCACAACTTCAATTTAAAAGCTAATCCCGATGATCATTTCATTTCTTGTAAAGAATTTCAGATAAAGAAATAAAACGTACATATTAATTAAAGGTGCAACGAGAGATTTCACATAACAGGTGTCCCTAAAAAATGTGAAAAATCTAATTTTTGCACTAATGTAAAGCTTTCTATCAGAAATGTCCCCATGTGAAAGGATTAAGCTGAAAACTATTTCTTTGGTACAAAAATTGTGCAATTTCTAATTTCGTATATGAGCAAATACAAAATTCAGCCTATGTTTTATATGGAAATTAAGCGAATGAAAATCGCATTTTGTTTCACTTTCAAGGCATTTCTGTAACCAAAGACAAGGTAAGAAATCTATTGGGGATCTTATCTATATGAAATCACTACATATGACGCAATATATGGGTGCCCCAAAATCTCTCGTTGCACCTTTAAGAAATAAAGGCTGATGCAGTATCGTTTATGGGCGAATAATGTGTCCGAGGTTGGAAAAACTAAATAATGCCGAGCCCATTATTTTCAATTTTTTCCGGCCTAGGATACATTATGAGCCCATAGATGATACTGCAAACCCTGTATTTCTATTCTATTACCTAAAACATCTTGAATAATAAGAAAATGTATTTGCGACCTATTATTGCAGAATAATGGGCAGTAAACTGACCACTCAGAATGCCCAATTTTCAATAATGGGCAGCAGTGGTAATAGAATATAATATTTATGATATAATTATGAAATAAATGGTGGTGCAGTTTGATTTACGGGTAAATAATCATCATAATATGTCTGAGGTCGAAAAACTGTCAAATAAAATTAAACATTGTCTGTTGTTTGTTTTGTTTTTGTTTTGCTTTGCTTTTATGAATGATACTTCAAACCTTATTACAACCAAAGTTATAATATGTGGAGTTTCACAGGGGTCTATACTAAGCCCTCTGTTATTCATATTATATATTAACGATATAAGCAAAATATCGCCCAAGGGGGAGGGGTTGATAGGTACCCACCCGAGATAACCACTTTCCCATGGTAGTTTGATCATGAAACTTACACAGGTTGACATTAGTCACGTACGAACCACATACTAGTAAAAATTAAAATCCGAACTGCCAACTGAAATGTTCGCTCTTCGAAAAGAAAGAGTCGCACATTTTCATCCTCAGCAGAAAACCAAAATAATTGACGAGATTTACTTTAGAATAATCAATTACAGTGCGATATAGCCGAATTTATGCCACATTGTATTTTCTTAGAAAGTTCTAATTCACTTTGGTCTTTGCCATATAAGCCTAGGCTTGCACAGTTAAGACTACGGGCATGATAAAATTAAAATTGATGCTATCAGCATATAAAGGGTTATTTGATTAAAAAAATATTACTAATTAGTAATTAGTTGCCTCCCAAGGTATAGATGAGGTGACATAAATGTTTACAAACACAAGTTAGCACCTGGTCTAATGACATGTTGGAGGTGGGAAGAAATGCCCATATAGTTACAGCATTCAATAGCCTTACCACGCCCGATTGAGCGCGAATTCTAAAAGCACAAGCCCTGCAGGTGCTTACGCATACTGCCTGGCAGTGCTTTGTTCGTTGCCCGGCGTTGACGTCACATGTCAATTCATCTATATATCTGAGCACATAAATCCGTTAGTGCCCAAGGGCATTTTAAAAGAATAACTTAATAAAATAAATACAAATTTCAAACTTTCATACTGTGACCAGAATTAGAAGAAGAGACAGGCAACCCAGTTACCTCCCATATTAAGAACTTACGAGGATGCACCTGAATCGCGTATGTACCCCATAGCGACATCGGTGAAGTCTTTGTCTTTCCTGGATTCAGTTGCCTCTACCCGAATCTGGGGAAACAGCTATCCTGGGCAACCGGTGTGGCATGAGATATGCTCCTCCGGACTCATATTCTACCTACAACGGGGAAGAATAGGGCATTCGATTCAATTGACTTTTCACGCAACATTAGTTTCACGCTTTATTTCGTTGTCGTCTATGGAGCCCGGACTATGCCTCCCGGCGGACCATATCTCCTTTCTACACCGGGTTGGAGGAAGATAGAGAACAAGAAGAAAAATATGAACATGGAATGTATCAGGAGCCAAAATACTGTGTGAAAAGGAATGTCTTGAGACATGACTGGAAAATGGCTATTACTGAGCTGAGTGGATACTATTAGGAAGCATATTCCGCAATTGTGCTGCTGCGTAAGCAAAAGATCTATCACCATATAACGTTTTTTGATGAGTTTACCGGTGTACTCATGCAAGAACATGATCTCAAGGTTCTCGGTGGCGAATACAGCGGGATGAGCTCATTATAGGCAGGTGACATGCCGTGGTTGGCGGCCTTATAGATGAGAAGCAGCTGGTCTACAGTGTTGAAAACGGCACTGAAGTGCAATAACACTAACACAACCACTTTTTGTTCGTCAAGAGCAGTCCAGATATCATTCTTCACCGTAACAGTGCAGTCTCCGTACTCTGAAATTGACGATATGCTGACAGCATTGAAACATGGAGATCAATATCGATGAGATAAGTCTACAACTGATCTACTGCTACTCTTTCAATCATCTTTCCGGGAGATTGGATATAGGGCGATAATTTGAGACGATGTTGATGTCCAAGCCGGATTTCTTCCGCAGTGGGATGGCAGGTGCGTGCTTGTGAGCTTGAGGAAATACACGCGAACACAAGGAAAAGTTGTCAATAACTGGTAACAAATCATCTAGACATAGTTTAAGAGACTGGTTGGTAATGTGTCTAAGGGGCAGGACTTAATCAATGCTGATTTGATTAATTTTAAGACCCCCTCTTCAGACACTGTAGAAAAGTTGCTGAAGGTGCTTTGGCCATCTGAGTTAGCTCAGCAACCAAAGAGGCAGTAGTAGTATCATGTAGCCTGTTGGCACAGCTTCTTATCTAGTTTGGGAAATAGTCTGGCAGACTGTCAGCAGATCTTTTAGACATGTTTAGGTTGTTCCACTCAAGGGGATGTTAAATTGCTGACTCCACGGAAAAGTTCATGTTGAAAATGTAGTAATTTGGTTGCTTTTTCTTGGGTAACGCAGAAATCAAAGAAATCAAAATGCTGTGTACCATAGGAACTCTCCCACCTGCACTTTGGACAGATTTGATACTTGTATTGAGTGTTAAAAACAGTTTTACAAAAGTAACATTCTGATAGCCACTTAAAGGAACCTTGTTTCAAGTTGAAGTCAACAATAACATTTAAGTGCCGGGGGGGGGGGGGTCGGTTCGTACCCAAGATTTGTTTTTTTCGGCGATTTCTGACTCGTGAAAAAAGATTTTGGAACTCTTACTTTACGCTTCTTTCCACTAACAACTTACTGAAATGTGGCTTGGATCCCTAGGAACCCCCGTAGGCACTAATGGTGGTGTGATTTTAAAATATAAACAAACCTTTTTGCCAGAAATATTTTTCTGTTTATGTATAGTAGGGTTCTAACGAGATCCTATTCTAGAAGTTTGGGGAAGAAGGTTTGAAGATGTTTTTCTATAGTTTGAAGGGTGCTGAATAATAATTTTGGGTCCAACCTCTGGGAAATGTGGGGAACTTTGTAAAATAAGGGGGTAAAATTAAAACAGGGGAAATTTGAAATCATGTCAAATTGTGTTTAAATGTTCACCAATGTAGGATTAAAAAGGTTAATTTGTATAGGTTCCGACCTTTAGTTACACGGCTACAGCCCTGAAAGGTTAAAGGTCATTCTGGGGTAAAAATCCAATGCTCAGATTTTGTTGAAACGTGACAGCTTTTGTCAGCTTGAAAGTGGTGTCCTGAGGGAGAGAGGAATTCCTGGAACCAAACGCAGTGAACAACCTTCGCCACGAAGAGTTAATTTCCAAGCCTGTTCCTCTTATTTTCAGAAGTGGCGTACCGATGCAGTCGTCCAAGAGGGGGCCAAACTATCCAAGGGGGTTTTTTTTCGGTTTTTCCCGCCAGAAGGGGCAAATTCATAAATCGTCCCGTCGCTTTGCTCCCCAAATGAGGTCTGAACTGACGAAATGCGTGTAGCGCGCGAAAATCGCCAAATTTACTTAAGTTTGCCCAAACTTAGGCTGAAATTGGTTTGAAATTCCCCGAAAAGCGGGATGAAAATGGCATATTTGGTCATTCAACCCGATTTTTCGAGCCAGAGGGGGGAAACTTGCCCCCTGCCCCCGGTCGCGTAAGCCCCACTGATTTCAGGTTCAAGAGATCCTCAGTTTAATAGTAAAATTGTAAACACTAATAAATCGATAATATAGCAATGATACAGTAAGACGAAGTCATGGGCCAGTCTGAAGGGTTTACAGAAACTTACCAAACTCTGTTTATTTTCTTGCGTTTCCAGTGTTACACCACAGATATTTGAATTAAACCACCCTGGATCGTTTGTTTTTAAAACAAATGTACTAGATTTATACACAAGGAAACTGTTTTAATTTATGTTCTTATTCCTGCCGGGGTGGTAAACATGTAAAAGAAAAACAAATGGAGGACCTCAAATTGTGCAAAATGCCATTTTCCCTTTCAAGTGGTGGTGGTTGTGGTATGGAGATGGGGGATAGTCTACTGGCTTCAGATCTTAATGCTTATTGTGGATCTTTGCTAATTTTAACCAAATATGTTGTTGCCTTTCATTAGTTTTCATTTCGTTTTATTTCAAATGTCCAAATATATTCATCCGGCATTAATGATATTAAACATAATTATGTATCCATCGTTGGCTGTATCCTCCGGCAAGATAATCATGCATGTTACGATCTTCGTAATTTACACCACAATTAGTTAAATCCTTGAATTTTAGAGATTTTTAAAGTTTAATTGCTCTCAAATTGACATTTTGGCAGATTTTAAAACCTGAAAGTATACTGGACAAATACGAAGGTTCTTCTTAGTTAAACAGTAAATTACAAAACATTGTTTCACATTAAAGTGAAACAGGAGAAATTTTTGCAATTTGATGGTTGTAGACCACCTACTGAGAACGTTTCAAAGGGTTTTTGTGACCAAAAAAACACGAAAGAAAACCACAAACGTTGTTGAACTGCCTTTATTTTAATCGTCCCTGTAGAAAACATGCTTTGATTTTCTGCGTGACGGGACAGAAATACTAAATCGCATCCTATTACTAAAGCGGCGTATTAGCTTAATACTTAAAGTATAATATAATAATCGTATAACGCATGTGACAAAGATTGCAAAAAAAACCTGGGTTCGAAAAACATTGAGGGCGCTTCTCTCTCTAGAAATGTCCTCATGTCTCTTTGATAATATAATATAAGGTTTTTCTCATATTCTTCACCCTTTGCTGTCAAAGTGTGCATTTGCCAGTGCATTTTTTATGGTAAAATTTCTGTAATAATGTCTATTTCCACTATTGCAAGAAATAAAAACACATACCATTTATCTTTCTTGAATTGAGACTTATAGGTTCTGTGTGTATAAAACTAGCAGAATTCCGCTGGCAAGGCTACGAAATTGTAACCCAGATAATAACTCGATACAAAAGAAATATACGCAAAATACGAAGTAGATGGATGGCAATCTTATTTTTTATTATTTTGATATTCATTATTCTTTCATAATCGAACCGGTAGAGTATTTGGTTAATCGAGGGGACGTCTCGCTTACCTAGGTGCCATACCCTTGATCCGTCCAATTTTTATTTAGGGTACTTAGGTTAATGTCAGCTCTGCTGAAATGAAAGGGAACTATTCCTTAAGAGATATTTTGCTCGAATAAATATTTATTCAAAGTCCAACCTATTTTAATTTTGTTCACGAGTCACAAGAATAAAAACAATGCTACTTTGTATACCAAATTTCAAGTCAGTAACGTCAATTAAATCCTTGTGGAGATCAGATATAGTTATACTTTTCTTAACTTGTAATCTATAATATTATAGATTGTAAAAATTATCAGCACAATGGACGTTGTTTGGAATTGAATTGCAAAAATTCTGCTATACATTTTGTATCTTTTTTTTTTTTATACATTAATATACTAATGTGAAACGTAGGTGCCGAAGGGGAGTGTAGGGACACACGATTTGGGTTCGCGCGACGAATGCATTAACGTTAGCGATATCGGCCTTAATTTTCTATTCAAAAATATTCCGTGCAGTGAGCTTTTTTATTACCCTACATTTGGTTCTTAATGTTTTGCTCAATTCCCCGGCCCCATTCTGATTATTTACGACAAGAAATTATGGAGCTGAAACAATAATTACAACATGCTTGCCTCAGACAAATGAGGAATGGGTTTAATCTAGATTACCAGTATTATTTTTTCTAGACAGCTATTGAAAACGTTATTTTGGTTGTTCACAAATGCCAAAAAATAGGTCATTTTTATTTTAATAAAATATATTTCTTCTTCCTTCTACTTCTTTCGATGCATGTATACAAACACACAGAGTTTTGTGTACATAGACAACTCGATATTATTCCAAAATTTGATGAAACTAAAGTCAACGAAAAAGCTTTAAGTTATATTACATGGAAGATATTGTCACAGAATTACTTGTAATTTAAAAATTTGAAGAAAACAAGCAAATTAATGAACAATTGGCCGAAAATCCAAGATGGCGGCCGCTAAAGCGTATTGTTTGAGTGCATATAAAAATAGCAGCAGAAGAAAATTAAGTGGAAGACAAGCGATTAGCCTGTTTTATATGAAGGTAATTGGATAAGGATTAAGACTTAGAAAATTATGAAAAAATTTCGTCGATGGTTTCAAATCCACAAAATCTAGGAAACAATGGTTCAAAATCCAAATGGCGAGTGCAATAATGATCAGGGCCGAACTCTGCGAACACGTACTAAACGAAATTGTCGATTAATTATTATCACTTCTCTAATTTTGGTTTTCATTTTTTTTGTATGAAAGAAAAAAAATAAAAAAATGATATTTAATTGTTAGGTTTAAAAAAAACTAAATTTGCGTTAAATGTCTTTGTTGTTATATTTTTTGTGTGATAATAACAACGTCCATATCTCAAAAATGTTAGAACCTTGCAATATCTCATCTCATTAAATATAGTCAGCAACGCATCCCTTGGACATATCTCGCCAACTCGAGATCACATATGGTATAGTGGGAAAAAAGCCACAGGACTCGGGAGATTGGACCGTTAATCGTTTAAATCGAGCCCCTGTGGTCAACGCGTTTGTATCCCTGGGCAAAATACTTAATCTACCAAGCCTCGTCGCCACGCCAAATCTGGAAAGCGCTTATACTATGGGGGGACGTATGACAATCTAAGTGCTGATGATATGCATGTGCGCTTGTAAGGCATGTAGTATTGTTGACGTTTTCTTGAAGGCGGCAGCGTCGTCGTCGTAATAATTATTGGCAGCAGCGCTTTGAGCCTGTTTACGTGGATTAAGCGCTACATAAAAACCGGTAATTATTATTATTTTTAATATATATTATATTATCTAATTTAAGATTGTCGATCATAAAACACAACGCAACCTATTAAGGACTGAAATATAAACTAACTAAATGAATATATTAAATAAATAAATATAAATTTATTTTCAGGATATTTTATAAATCTTTTTCACTTGGTTGCGATGAAATGCTGATGAATCAAATTTGACAACACTGGCATCTTGTCATCATCCTGTTTTGGATATCGTCATACCTGTCGGATTTGGGGCGCCGCCCTGGAATGGAAATCTGGAAGCATAATCGTCACGAATCTTCCAAACAGGCCAATCGACCAAAGTCCACATTTCGAGGATATCGCCATTGAAGTTTTCGAGAATTATTGAAACTTGCATATCTAAAATTTGAAACATTTTAGGAAAAATGCTTTTATGTGGACAGTGTGGACATTGAAAGTGCTTCATTTTGAGCACGCTTTCCATTCAAGGTATCCTTTGTTTTCCTTGTCAAATTTATTACAAAATGATTTGGTCTGTTTTCGCAAAAATAAAAAAACGTCCTCTGTTCTATGTCAAAGGAGACGAAATGCACATTGAGATGGTTTGGCGTCGAATCAAAAAGAGTCGATCGACGCATCAGGGCGGTGGTATTCAACAGGGGAACATACTTTTGCATGCGGAGGGCCGCGCTCGCTAGGAAATGGCTATGCTTTTTGTTACGGTTTTCTTAAGGCGTAATTGTCTATTACAGGCAAAATAATGTGCCGTGAAGATAGAAAAGGGGCAATGATGAAGGGCTTCTACAATTTTCTGTTTGATTGAATTGATTGAATCAAATATTTTACTCAATGTAAAATAAAATATAAAGACATCACTATAAATATACAGTTAATTATATACAGTTAATTTGAAAATGGAAGCTTTTACCAAACTTACCTGTACATTTATTTACATAAAAAAGTGGAAATTCTTGTAAAATTTTTATTTAGCATTTTTTCTGGTTAAATTCCAGAACTTAATCGTATAAATGAAAATTCATATACTGAATGTACGATAATGTTGATTTGAAAAAAATTCGAATTAAAAGATCCAGCTGTAGGTTCGTTTTATTACGCCTGGTAAATGGACAAAATTTACAGTATTTTTGCTGTTGTATTTCCAAATTGTAGCATCGGCCCACATGTGAAAGTCACTAAGGACATCCAAACGTTAGGTCTTCTCGCGTTTGAAACCATGGGTTTGGTGAAATATTGGACATTATAACTTTTCATAAACGTTAAGTGGAAGAAGTTTGGATTGAATGTTTATTGTTGATAATTTTTTAGAGTAAAAGGAATCAACGATCACTTAGTTTATCAAGAAGAACAAGCTTATCTTACTATTCACGTCATTTATATTTGTAGTAAAATTACGAGCGTTCGGACGAAACTCACTTTAATTCTAATGATCGACCACATACACACGTGTAAATGAATACTGTTATTTTCAGACACAATTAAAACTAAAAATCAACGCTTTAATCAATTGTTTCTTTTACATTTATAGTATTAAATTTTCGTATTTCCAACTTGTTCATGAAAATAAATACAAAATTCTATGTTAGGCTTACTACTTTCAAGAAAAGAAAAAACCATAGGAAGAGCATATATTCGCAATTAGTGGCAAATGATGTCGTATTAAAAACCTCGTTAAAAATAACGACTTCGGAGTGCTATATCAGAACAATTTGAAATGAAATTGAATTCCCATGGATATTGTTAATTTTGTAATCAAACAGATCATTTCGTATATGTTTCATCTTTGGAGTCATAGCACTCTTAGAGTAGTTGCTATTATACTTTCCGTTGTTGAAAACTTTCTATGAGTAAAAAAACTAACAATTTGAGGTTAAGATGGCAGTTTGCCGACAAGACTTCGAGTTGATTTTCAATTCAAATGCCATAATTTCTGTTATCAAGGGTATTTATTGAAACTGCAGACAGAATGAGAATTTTCTCATGTTAAACATCTTTGGTATTGGGAATTGAAGGGAAAATATTTCCTGTAATCTACTCAAAAGCGTAATACGGGTTTGCATTCAATTTTATGAAAAATTCCAATGAGTAATCTTGTAAGTTACCATTAATCATGTATTTAATTGAGACGCTGAAAATTATGAATTGATAATTTGTTCTCCATGTACTCAAAATCATATTTCTTGATTGCGATTTTATGTAGTAAACACAGATAAATATCAAGTTAGTGAATATATTAATAAAACTTAGTTGCTGTAACTCAAAAATAATTCGTAGGTAGTATGTGGGAGAAAATATAGGGGAAAAAACAGAGGAAAAAGGAGGGAAAAACGAAAAAAGATTTGATGTGTTATTTGTTGTACATTGCATTATTGATCTTAACCCTCGTGACTAAGGGGGGGGGGTGGTTAGCACCCCCTTCACGTTTTCCCCAGCTAGCTTAAAGCCCCCTTTTTGGGCCCAGACCTGCCAGATTATTTAATGTATTGTCAATTGGACAATTTCGCTCTTTTTATCCAAAACAAGCATCCACCGGGGCATAGGAAAGATAAAGGTGGATCCCAAAGAAAAGTAGGAATATCAACTATTTTCATGATGGGAATGACTGTTTTATAAGTTTTATATGAGAGCATTTTAGTGCTATAATAAGGAGTTTGCGAAATATCAATTTCCACACTATATTCAGTATTTTCGCACTTCCTCAACCATATGAGTCTAGTGACGTCATAATGGGGATGTTGGTACTAATTTTGGACAAAATGGAAATAAGAAAACGCTAAAATATCCTTTGGTACCAATGACAGGAATCGGTGGTCAGTAACGGAGTTTTGTTTATAAAAATGGCTCGGGTAGACGAGGTTAATTTCTGTAATTAAGCAGGTAAGTACCTTTTTAACAGGTAAGCCACTAATAAGAACTTAGGAATCAAAACTGGGGACCCCTTTGATATGAACCCAAATACATAATAACCAAGATACTATGCTACCTAAAAAGGGAATATATAAAGAACAGTGAATTTAGTATATACATTATTTTCCTTTTCAAATATAATATATTGGAAATGAAAATGGACAAATATCATACCAAAAACGTGAAAGGTTTCTTCAACAAGAGGTTTTACTATCTATAAAAAAATTGAAGTGAAAATAGGCTACTCCATTAGTGATTGTTTATGTGCCCTTTTTGGGGGGTTAAAAGTTTTGTTGTTATAACTTTGAATACCAACATTAGCTGATTGAATCGTTACTTTATTACAACGTCAACACTCAATTTAATTTGAAAACAGGTGTTAACCGAGGAAATGTTAAATTTTGCACAAAAATTTACGAACTAACATGTATGTTGGGTTATCACTTCATCAAATGAAATAAGGATTTTGTGAAATTATTTATTTTTTTTATTTTTTTTATTTTCAATCATTACAAAATAAAAGATCCTTTAACGATTATGTCTAAAAACAAATAAAAAAATAATAATAAATAAAACTCAACTGGCGCGATTCAAAACTGAAAAAACGTTAGGCTAGGCTCCTTTTGGCCCCGTGCGCCGGATCGTTCGCTTAGACAGTCAGACATCTTACAATCTAAGTCTGGTAAAGAACACAGCGGAAAATGCATTTATTTTTGTTTATCCCACTACTAACATGTATCGGTATATTTACGGAAATAACGTGCGCTGCCACAGTTATAAAAAAAAAAAAGATGATCAGAAAAAAGACAATACTTGACCGTCGATATTAAAACTATATAAAATACTTTTTGTCCACATTTTCGAGGGCCTATTACGACTAAATGTATCCGAGAGGCTCGTATTGAACTTTAAATTATATCAAACATTGTTATACACTATTACGGATTCTTCAATTATAACGTTATTTACAGGAAAAATACTGTTAAATCTATAGGAAATACTGGGAGCAATTTCTGCCAACAAAACATCCCGTACAACACAGCTTTTCTAGTTTACATTCAAATCACTTTATATTTTACCCAGTTTAATGCATAGTTTTACAAAAATAACTGAATTTTACAGTTACAGTATGCACCCGTACATTTTGGTTGAACTTGTGGATAGGCCTAGGTTAGGATGTTCGTCAGTGTTTTTTGTTAATTCTCTCACTTCACAATCTCTGTAAAACTCGCCAAATATTATTTTTCAGTGTTTTGAGTGAATCAGTTTTTACAGGATACCTGTAATTTTCAAAAGTAATTATTCGGCAGAATGCTCTGATCAGTAAAAATCTGGAAAAATTTATATAATATTTTGGAGTGTGGCAAAATCCGTCTCAGATAAGTTCCACAACATGTACAATATAATTCGAACTTTATTGTAGTACTAATATAAAAAAACTCCCCCCCCTCCGTGTTGTCAAGCAGGGGAGATGATTCTCGCAGTATACCATTGATCGATTAAGCTCACGTAATAAGCAGCAGTGCGGTGTTTTCGATACAAGCAAACAGACGATGCAGCTCAGATTGGTCTGTTTTGAGAAGACTTTCATTGGCGTTTGGGTATGCTTCCCCAAAGTGAAAATCTATATATCTAAAATGGAAGGTGTTTTGGCTCAATATTGGTACTGAAACAGCTGTACTATCCTATCATATATGCAAAAAACTTCCAATTCGCAAAAATGGTCGATTGGCCTGTTTGGAAGGGAATAATTGACGATATCAGCCAATTAAAAGCCTCTAGAAATGGCAACTTCACAAGCATTCAAGGACTGCACGACTTCGAACATCCCTTTTATAGGGGTTTATCATTTGACAGAAAATTTAGGTGTTTTTAAGACTCTACAGAAATGACGTTTGGGTACAATTCACTTTGGACCATTTGCAACTAGCAACTGTGCAAACGCTTCCAGCCCACTGGCTTTAATAGACACTGAAGATAAATAATGCGTAGATTACAAAGCTATGCAAGTGTCATGTCGTATATATGTCAGATTAGAGCTTCATAACAAATATCCCTCGACTCACAACTGTTTCCGGTTGTGCTGTAACGTTTTTATCCCGAATGAGGAAAATTGATGATACACCGCAGACAAGTGAGGTAGCCTTATTTTTCTTGTTAGATTAAGGCCAATTTCCCTTAACCCAAGGCCGCTCCGTGAGGAATTTTTCAAATGTGCATTTAAATGCAGCTAGGGGACGTTAGGGATAAATATTATATGAATATAGTTATATAATGTATATGATACATAATATAAGTACATTATGACTTATATTCACATGAGCTTAAGCAGTGTAAATATGAGGAACTTTTACTAATAAAATGGATTACCCCATTCTGACCTAGAGTTTACCCTTACATATGAGGGTAATTCCATTATTTGATCCTTATTTTGTAAGAGTATTCAAGGTTCTAATTAACTTAGTTACGTTGTACACCATTTGTTTGTAACATTTTGATTCAAACTAAAAAATAACATATGCTTCCTATCCTTGCAGTGTTCTGTTGTTCAAGGGAAATTTTACAAGAAGTTGTGCTTTTGAAATCAGATTATATTCCCCATTTCAGACCAATTTAGAGACCAGTCGTCATTATTGCTTGATCAACAAAGACGTGGTCAACATGGTCAATAATGTAACGACCATTTACTTAGTGTGCACAGATCGCAAGTTTATGCTCAAGTACATCATTAAATAAATAGGACAGCATGCGTGAGACGGTGGTTCTTCTGGTACAACAATTCTAATTTTCCGGATACAAATCAGTGTTAATGATTATTTTGATACGTCTTGCAGCAAAATAATATTTCGTACCGAATGACCTTTAGTTAACTGATGAATTAACAGATTCAGTGTTATTATTAGTCTTAACGCTACTTAAGTCATCCAAACATAAAAGCGTGAGAAAGATATTCAAGCACTCTCAGGCATATTCAATATTGTAAATAATCCTGGTGAATATCTCGCGTAAATGTCATAATTGCAGGGATAACAGATACTTGAGATTTCCATTTGTTGATTTAGATGCACTGTTTTTCTTCAGATAGCATCATGAGCCATTCCCTAATGATTTTCAAACGTCTTGCATAGCATTATTTGCCGCCGGCTTTCAGCCAATTCTGTGCTTAGTTTTTTAATGAAGTGGTGGTCAATTTGGTATACGATACTCTCTCCACAGGAGGCTGCATTCAAAGAGTTGTTGTTGTACTGTTGCTGCTTTTGTCGCAATTTCTTAATTGTTTTCCAATTTTTAATTTTTATGCTACTGTTCACCCACGGCCCGCGCAAACAGTAAATAATTTTTTTAAACATTAGGACGCGTGCACACTCTCATCTAATCCACCCACAAGTTACCCGTCTAAAGCTGTGACCCGGTGTCATGAATTAGTCTAGACATAACACTCGTCTGCAGATCCGTCGGAACACGTTTTTTTTTCAATGGGAAAAGAATTGCGCCGCGTGGATGATGTTGCAACGAGAATGGGAAACTGCATTCATTGCTATCACAGATAAAATCCGCCATTTTTCCATACATGTTGGGTAGAATCTTATTTATTATAATATAATGAATTATAATATTTATTTCAAAAGAATCGTTTTTGTGGGGCTTTTAATGGACTAGTAAATAGTAAATAGACTGAAATCCTTTCCCCAAAGGTAATGTCTCAATTGTTGGAAGTCCCCACCTGCGGAAAAAAATGATAAAAGTACTTTGTACACGCCCACTCATACTCATACACACCCACGCACACGGACATGCATTCACATGTGTACAAAATATACTTACATTTATATTTAAAAATCACAAAATTTAAATCAAAAGACCCGTTAACAAGTGCCCAAGGGGCGGGGTTGGTCCATAGTACCCAACATTTTTTTTGCGATTTCTCATTTACGCAATCAAAATTTTCAAGGATTTTTTGCTAATTATCTGATTTATGAATACGCTTCTCCTGATACAAAAAAAAATTAAATCCGCTCATTAGAATAATTGGGTTGGGTCCCTAGGAACCCCCCCGGGCACTAACGGAAGTGAAAAAATCAAGAAATTTTGCTAACTAACAAAAATTAAAGTAATTAAATCTTGGGATTTATTTGCTTAGATATATACCTTAAGATGCAATTAATTAATAATTAATAATACTTAAATCAAATAACCTTTTATATGGTGATAGCATCAATTTTAATTTTGTCATGACTGTGCTCTTAACTGTGTAAGTCTATGGGAAAGACCAAGGTGAATTTGAAGTTTCTGAGAAAAAATACAAGATGGTATTAATTTGGCTATATTTTGCAATAATTATTTTAATTGGTTATTCTAGAGTGGATATAATGAATTATTTTGGTTCAAAACCTTATATTGGAGTTGCTGAGGATGGAAATGTGACAATTTCAATTGGCCATAGGTCATAGATCAAAGTTTGTATTTTCATTTTCATGTGGGTGTGGGTTCTTATGTGTTCCCATTTACTTGTGTTAATGTCATGATCAAACTCCCATGGGAAAGTGGTTATTTGGGTTGGGTCCCTAGGACCCCCCCCCCCCCTTAGGCACTAACGGAAGTTTGTTTAGCTTGGCACTTAAGTGTTAATGAAAAAATAATAATGTATTCTTTTTTGTGATTTGAAACGCTTTTCTGACCTTCTTGTTTAGTTTACCATGAATTAAATTCAAGATAGTTGCTTGGCCAGAAGCATTAGAATATCACTTTGAAAAAAATGTAACATTCTGATAAGTAGTGTAATCAACACACTAAAAGGCCAGAATAATATAGGAATAAGAGGTTTTCATTGGGAGGATGGTTATTAAACATTACAATTTATGTCGAAATGTATGCCACCATTACATTTTGTAATGTCTCAAAGAGTTTGTCCTATCTGCGACTTATGGTATATTACTATAGGGTAATAATAATAGATCATGTTCATATTTGGGTTAGAATTTCAGAATGCCCCAATTAATTTCAAAAGTGTGTCCAATTCTTCATCTTGTTGTATATTAACATACAAATGTATATTTAAACAGTCATTATTTGCCTGCATAGTTATTAGTCTAAGCTATCATCAAATATGGATTTGGGTCATTTAACCTTGAGTGTATTTCTACGCATGGTGCTTCAATGGTGCCCTCTAGAGGTAACCATGGGTAATTCTCTTGGATTGGGTCAATGACTCAAAATTTTCGATCTGAGTATTTTAAGTAATTTCACAAATTAAATCAACTTCCAAAGTAAAATATAAGACACATGCACGAGATACATTTACACCCAGCTCACATTTTAATAGCCACGATGTTTAGATAACGAGTGTAGGTGTATAGTGATGTCACAAAAATTATCACCAACCGTTCGTTAAAAAACCGGGCTGTAGTATAATCGATCCGTGTCAAAAACCGGGAAAGTGACATGCGCGAAGTAGCAGACAACAGTACTGTCAGATGCAGACGACATTGCCAAACTACATTGCCAAATGTCGCCCACATTGCCACATTCATCGGCCTATCCTGCTTAATAAAATTTAAAGTCCCTAAGTCTGCCCCTTTCAAATTCGGCGGCTCACTGAGTCCCAATCATTAAGATCGAGTTTCAGCTAAATGTCACTACTATTATAACTATTATCATACAGGCGATCACCCATGTTTCAATCACGATTAACCTGGACTTTTTAAAGTCCTTCTTGTTTGAAACCCGTTTTTTTCCATGCCGGCCTCGTGGAGGGCGTATCAACTTACCAAGTTTCATGAGCGTGGGCCCCGCCCCCCTGAGAAAGTTGACAGACAATCTTGACAGACCAGATGACGGGGCCTATTATATATAGATATCTTTATTGTTTTTTACTTATTTTACCATCTCCACGATTTCGAGTTCTCGTTGTCAATGTCGGTAGTATAAACCCAAGAGGTTCTATATAGATAGAGAGGCCAAACGTTACGTAATCTTTAAATTCACCGTCTCGGCATGTTTTTGGCCTACCACAAGAAAACCTAGAGTACCAACAATAGAAAGCATGGCTGCCTCCGCTTCTTTCACATACTGTGGGTGCCGCTTTGCATAGACACTAATCGGTAGTGATACAAATTATGTACATTGTTAGAGGTGGCCAGGTGTAAAAAAATAGTGTCCCCTGGATCATTGTGCTCAGATACTCTTTTTGCCTCGATAGCAATGCGCGCTTAGTGAAAAGATGTATTCATTGAGGCGGTTTATAATTGTAAATCAAGACGACTGAGTGTCATTTCATCGTTGTGTGGCCATGGGTCGACCAAATTTAACCACCCAACAAAACCCAACATCCAACACTGATATTTGGCGGATTGGTGTTCGATTGACTTATGTGTGTAAACAAGGCACCCAAACTGATAATTAATTCCGTGCAATAATTCACAATGTCAAGCGCCCAGCCCACGACTACGGTTTTTGAATGGTTTCCATCACCCACTTTGGTTAAACTACAAACCCGGTTCATGCTTTAAGACATCCTCGTCGATAGCGCTTATCGATAATTAATGCCACGGGGGTAGGACATGCTTCCCAACCTAACAGCCACAGCAATTGAAAACGGGCATCAAACTTCTTCTGGGTGCTATTCGTGTTTCAAAAGACTTACGGTAATGAGGGCGCTCCTTTACGCAATATCGAACGGTTACACACAAGACTTGACTAAAGACTAGCCTGGTCAGAATTATTCAATCTAAATGACCGTTTATTGGTAAGTACACTATTTTTGTCAGGCGGGGTTAATCCACTATAACCCGAACGGATTTTGAAGTTACTAATTTTTTCTTAATTTATCAAGATATTAACTAAGATCTTTGAACAAAGTGTAAGAGATGATTTTTTAATTGTCACTGGACCGCGACCGCCATAGAAAATGCAATTAGCAGTTCCCCAAATTAACCGTTTGGAAATCCCCATGCCAAATCGAGCAGATTCGTTCCTAACCACCCCCCCCCCCGAATTATGCTGCATAAAGGTTCCCGGTATATAGTAAGACTTGTGTTTCGAAACGTGTGAAAGGAAAGCGTGAGACTAATTTGGCATGAAGATCAAATTAATCGAGTGCCTGGAATTCCTTCACCGTTTCGGCGGACTGAAGCCGGAGACTATCTACTACACACCCAGCATGACCTCGATATCCGGTGGTTTCCATTACTAACATCAATTTAAGAACGTTCGTTGATTGAATTACAAGAGTTCCAATCTAGAGAGCCGATGGTTCCGTGAAATATAAAATAAATGCTATTTGTTGAAACTAACGACCTGGTTACCACATCCTTGCACACGCACATGCTCTCGCCAATCCTAACCTCATGAGTTAATCATGGTGTGTGTGTGTGTATGTGTGGTTACATAAGCTGAAGACAATGAAAAATCTTGTGCGCATTGCATCATTGATGCATAATTAGGTAAATACTCAACCTCGCCAGATTTGGAGAATAGTCCTGGTTGGTATAGGGCAAAGTGTGACACAGAATTACAAGGTTAATGGAGGTTACTTACCGTCTCCCTCTCTGTCAATATTTAATAATCGTAGAGTGAATGACCAGATTAGACTGAGTTTTTTTTTTTTTTTAAATATCAAATCGGAGCACCTTGAAACATTCATTCCATGATGAACCTGAAGCATCGTTTGCCTATGGTATTAGGCGAAAACAATATTTCTAATGCTTGGGACAAGAACGATGTGTTGGTCACATGTTTTAAGTTTTTATCTGAACTGCACTCTTACTAAGAATCTCTCTTCAGTTTTTTTAAAACCCCGTAGAAACGTTTTCACCACCCCATTTTCGAGACTTTTGGTATATTTTTGTTAGTATTCTTTTGCCAGTTTTGCATCTTTTTTGGAAGAATTCATCTTTGCTATGTTTCTTCTCTTTCTTCTGGCCGATGCACATAGCATCCAATTACAGACGGTGATTGATTTTAGGTTGCTTAAACTGCAAATTTTATTTAAATATACAGACATTTCGTTAGATTACGTTTTTTATAATTCCCCCATTTTCCGATTTTTTAGTTTCATTATCCGTCTTAATCCGTTAAACCGATGTATACTTAGCCTAAATTTTATTTTCTTTTGTTTGAAATGATTTCTTTGTAGTTTTTACTTGCCGCCTAGTTGTGGAATTTTTGGAAGTATTTTTTTTTCTCACATTAACATGTCATGACCGTTTTTTTGATTGTAAATCCTGCAAGTACTGATCGCTATTAGCCAAGTACCCTTGTCACGTGATCTCTTATAGGCCAGAAAAAGTGGTACAAGCGCAAATCCAACAGTTATTTTGAGAAATTCTGCCATCAATCAGTTTCCTTTTAAGGAGGTGGTTTTGCTTTCTGACCCGTGATCGAATGTGTCAATGTCTGAGCATGTGACTCAACGTGTAATCCATAAATTGGCAAATTCGTGTTTCTGCGGATTTTGAGCTTTAGTGACAGTGATCATGCCGTAACATAGTGTGGATTCGAATTTTATCACGTTTGGACTACTGCAAATTATTGCTCAAAGGTTTTCTCCTTCCTCACAACTTGGGAAGTAGTAGGCACCTAGTAATATGTTAGCCAAGGTTGTGTGCATGCGCAAGTGCAACTGACCTTTTCAATGGTGTTGAGGTTCCTGTCGTTAATGCAAAATAAAGTATATTTAAACGTGTGAATGACTGTATTTTCCTGGGTATGTAACAGATATCAGAGGGATGGCTCGTGTGTGACTGCTTACATGTTTTGGTGTTAAAATGATTAGATGAATAACTGAATAGCTACGTAGTTTTCAGAGAGATCAATTCCCAGGGTGCTAAGTTAGTGTGGCGAGTGCGTTGCAGAAATTATGCAAATAATCGTATTGTTTAATTAGTAATAATAGTGTACTGGCGTCACTCATATGTCGCATTGGATATTTCGCCAAATAGGATCAAGAATTATTTTATTCCATAGGGCCCTATATCTTGTTTATGTTTAACCCAATTGAGCGTTGCTTCAAGTCTGAATAGCATAATTAACATAACACTACTATAATTTATGTTTACAATCATTAACATCATCTTCTGAGGGTAAGTAATTAGCGTTCATGTATGCTTTTTGCGAGTACGTGGGAGGTAGCATTAATTCAGCCTACGAGCTTTTTGTTTTTTTATTAGTATATTTTTGCAATTAAGTGTACATTTGAATGTAAACTATTTTAAAACCAACGAGCCTTATGTTAGATACTGATATTCTTGCTTAGACATATCAATATCGTTGAAAGTGACAAGTTCGTATGTCAACTACAAATGTACCATCCTCGTTGACTTAAGATGGGTGCATTGTTGCAGAAATGCCCTCACTCAAAACAAGCAGTATCAAAAAATTTAAAGAGGCAAATACCCGATCTCCACCTTGACAACCAAACTTTCACAAATCATTCACACACAACACCATCAAACCTGTGATTCTTTTTGATACCATTAGCTTGGTGGCCAGGCCCGTAGTCCCAGGAATTCATTTGGGGGGGGTGGCGGATTTGCCAGAAGTGGACCTTTTTGGTCCACGAAAAACAATTTTTTCGGCTCGCTGTGCTAGCCGGTGGCCCCTAATGTTTTTTAAACCGTCGCATACCAAAATCTGAAGCGCGGGGGGGGGGGTGTGGGTTTCGAAGCATGAACCATCATCGGCGTTAACAGAACACTATAATTAATAGTAGTAATACGTGCAAAACACTGTATTGACAATAATAGTCGGGGTAGCCACAACCATTACGACGACGACGGAACGCCAATTTAAAACACACCACAGCGGACATTCACAATCAACATGGACCAGCGGACCTTTGTCATTTTGTTTTTTGGGGGGGGTGGGTCGCACCCCCCCCCTGGCTACGGCCCTGTTGGTTGGTAAGCGTGCATTTATTTTATCAACTCATTGTTAATGAGCAGGTTTAATAAGAGTATTTCCTGACTTGGCTTCAGTTTCGTATAGATTAATATAATTCTGTAGTGAACCTATTGCAAATATATTGTGTCATGACCTTATGAATTAGATTAAGGCAATAATGGCACACTTTTTTGAAGAGCCCCCCATTTCAAAGTTAATATTTTGGCACAGTTACGTTTGTAATTGTCTAGGAAACTAGAATGCTAAAAAATGCGTATTTTCATAAATAGCGATTTCGTAATTAGAATTTGGATCCCAGTTGGGACTTAATGGCAGAGCTGGCAATGCTCGTTTATGTCCGTCCATGAGAAATAGTGCCACTTCGAGAAAGTAACCTCTAACTTGACTTGCCTGAACACATAAACCATAATGAATGAGCGTAGACACGTATGCATGTCGCTATTCCCCGCTATTTCAACATTGGAAGGGGGCCGTTTCCATCAGCCTTTGAATTCTTATCGGATCCCCGATAATAATATTCTAATTACAAAATTGCTTCGTTTGTGACACACAGAACATTTTCGAGCTCACAACCATTCACATGTATATTTTACTAGCTAGTTAAGTTACCAATGCAACCGTTTCAAAATCTCATTTGTTTTGAAAAATTGGGGGCGGCTCTTCAAAAAAATGTGCTAATATGCTTTTAATTTCTGTATATTTTAGTCCATTTGCAATTGTGCTTGATACAATTCGACGCATTTTCGTCTGTTTGAGTATCCATAATTGAACGAAATTGAAATATACTAAATGCTGTAAAAATCAGCTGAGGTAGGTAATTGATATTACCGTTGCATATGTTATTGTTAGTAGTATTATTATCCACGAAGATACAAACTCTTGCATTGCCAAATTGCAATCGTATTATAAAGATAGTATTCGACAAAGATAAATAATTATATAATAATTTTAAGATTAATAAGGTTAGAATTAATCTCTACAATACTTAATCGCTTAACTTTCTTTAAAAGTCCCATAAATTTGACAGAGTAATTCCAAGTTCACAAATTAATACAAACATAATACACCAACGACCAACCAACTACCCTTTAAGAGGGACATTAAGTTTTTCAAATTAATCGTTTCAATTTTCCTGACAATTAAAATTGAATGTTTCAGTTGGCGTCCTACATATTTTTCCTTTTCTGGAAAGATCAAATCCTGCCAAACAGTATTCCAAAGATACAGAAGAATTTCGATGAACAACAAACAACAGACAAATATTAGTGTACGAGAAGGTTCTCTAATGACCCGGATTTGTTTTTGTAGCCCCTCTGCGTATAGAGCTTAATATTTGGTCAAGTGTTTCTTGTAATTGTATTTGAATAAAATCCCTACTTACAGCCATGCAAAAAGTAAAATAGAGAATATTGTACATGATTGTGATGTTAGATCTGTCCTGGATATGTACTAAAATTATACATAGAAACAAACTGAGGGCTATGCATGCGCTCAGGAGATTGAATGAATATCAATACCTTAACAAGCCTTGATACTATACATACAACGGGCCACGCCACTGAAAATATATATGTTCATAAAATGCACTTATATTGTATTTTCTTAATAACTAGTGCATTTTCCCCCGTGTGTGACCTTTGACCTATGGTGTGTGACTTTGACCTCAAATTTGGGTGTAATAATGGCATTTGTACGCAAAAGGTCAGACTACCCTCCGCTACCTGCCTGAACCTCTGAACTGGCAGAACAACTAATGGATGTGCATAAACACGTACATGGCGCAATTTCCCGGCTATTTCACATTGGAAGGCCGTTTCCAGCAGCCGTTGAATTATTATCGGGATCCCCGATAATAATTATTCTAATTACAAAATTGCTTCGTTTGTGACACACAGACATTTTCGAGCTTCACCATTCACAGGTATAGTTTACTAGCCAGTTACCAATGCAACCGTGTAAAAATCTCAATTTTTTTAAAAAAAAAAAAAAAAAAAACGAAGCAATGGCGTTATCATCGGCGTTAACAGAACACTATAATTATAGTAGTAATACGTGCAAAACACTGTATTGACTAATAATAGTCGGGTAGCCACAACCATTACGCCAACTTTAAACACACCAAAGCGGACATTCAACATGGCAAAGCGGACCTTTGTCATTTTTTTGGGGGGGGTGGGTCGCACCCCCCTGGCTACGGCCCTGTTGGTTGGTAAGCGTGCATTTATTTTATCATTGTTAATGAGCAGGTTTAATAAGAGTATTTGTGACATTGGCTTCAGTTTCGTAATAGATTTAATAATAATTCTGTAGTGAACATATTTCAAAATATATTGTGTCATGACACTTATGAATTAGATTAAAGCAATAATGGCACATTTTTTGAAGAGCCCCCCAATTTTCAAAAGTTGATATTTTGGCACAGTTACGTTGGTAATTGTCTAGGAAACTAGAATGCTAAAAAATGCGTATTTATCATAAAATAAGCGATTTCGTAATTAGAATTTGGATCCCAGATTGGACTTAATGGCAGAGCTGGAAATGCTCGTTTATGTCCGTCCATGATGAAATAGTGCCACTTCGAGAAAGATAACCTCTAACTTGACTTGCCTGAAACAATAAAACAACTAATGAATGAGCGTAGACACGTACATGTCGCTATTTCCCGGCTATTTCACATTGGAAGGCCGTTTCCAGCAGCCGTTGAATTATTATCGGGATCCCCGATAATAATTATTCTAATTACAAAATTGCTTCGTTTGTGACACACAGACATTTTCGAGCTTCACCATTCACAGGTATAGTTTACTAGCCAGTTACCAATGCAACCGTGTAAAAATCTCAATTTTTTTGAAAAATTGGGGGCGCTCTTCAAAAAAATGTGCTAATATTGCTTTAATGTCTGTATATTTTAGTGCCATGTGCAATTGTGCATTGATAAAATTCGACGCATTTTCGTCTGTTTGAGTATCCATAATTGAACGAAATTGAAATATAACTAAATGCTGTTAAAATCAGCTGAGGTAGGCTATTGATATTACCGTTGCATATTATTATTGTTATTATTATTATTATTATACACGAAGATACAAACATCTTGCATTGCCAAATTGCAATCGTATTATAAAGATAGTATTCGACAAAGATAAATAATTATATAATAATTTAAGATTAATAAGGTTAGAATTATTCTCTACAATACTTATCGCTTAACTTTCCTTTAAAAGTCCCATAAAATTTGACAGAGTAAATCCCAATTTCACAAATAGAATACAAACATAAATACCAACGACCAACTAACCCAATTTAAGAGGGAAATTAATTTTCAAATTCAATCTTTCAATTTTCCCTGACAATATCAAAATTGAATTGTTTAAAGTTGGCGTCATACATATTTTTCTGGAAAGAATCAATCGCCAAACAGTAATTCCAAAGATACAGAATTTCGATGAAACAACAAACAAACAGACAAATATTAGTGTACGAGAAGGGTTCTCTAATGACCCAGGATTTGTTTTGTAGCCCTCTGGCGTACTAGAGCTTAAATATTTGGCCCGTGTTTCTTGTAATTGTATTTGAATAAAATCCCTACTTACAGCCATGTCAAAAAGTAAAATAGAGAAATATTGTACATGAATTGTGAGTGTTAGATATGTCATGGATATGTCACTAAATTAGACAATATGAAACCAAACTGAGGGCTTTGCATGCGCTCAGGAGATTGAATGAATATCAATACCTGAACAAGCTATGAGACTAACATACAAAGGGCACGCCACTGAAAATATAAGATGTTCATAAAAATGCACTTAATATTGTATTTTCTTACATAACTAGTGCATTTTCCCCCGTGTGTGACCTTTGACCTATGTGTGTGACATTTGACCTCAAAATTTGGTGGTAATAGGGCAGTTGTACGCAAAAGGTCAGACTACCCTCCGCTACTTGCCTGAACCATCCCGAACTGGCAGAACAACTAATGGATGACCGTAGACACGTACATGGCGCAATTTCCCGGTTCTTCCATATTGGAAGGACGTTTCCAGCAGCCGTTGAATTATTATCGGAAATCTCCGACAGTAATTATTCTAATTACAAAATTCCTTCGTCTGCGACACAGAGAGAATTTCGAGCTCTACTATTCACAGGTATAGTTTACTAGCCAATTACCAATACAACTGTGCAAAATCTCAAAATATTTGTAAAATTGGGGGCGCTCTTCCCAAAAATGTGCTGTTATTGGATCCTATAGTATATCTAGAAACTCCATAGTTTGATAATATAGGGTTGAATATATAACTATCATTTATGGCGACGCCATCTAGGATTTTTCAAAATGCCCAAGGATGCCCAGGTGGCACCCGGCAGATTCTTATTCTACACACCCTAATCTATCATTTTCAGCAAAAAAATTGTGTATATACTCAACTTTACGCAAACTTTGCGCAAAATATACGCAAACTTAGAACAATAAAGCCAGCTCTCGAATTCGGTAGGCGGTCTTTCAAGTACAGGGGGCTGTAAACTGGAACAAATTAAGTAATGCAGTAACACATCCACTTCCAGATAATGTATCCATCTTCAAAAACAAGTATTTATATGCAAACCTTTAACTAGTATTATTTGGTCATTATGCAAGCTAATGTGCAATAGATCGGCTAGCATATTTTGGAAATTTTCATTAAAATATATTAAATATATAAATTTTACCATTTGTTTGTGCAATTGTTGGCGAATTTTTAATATATTTGGCTTCTGTAATTTGTAAACATTTAATTTTGACTTGATGTATATTTTCCCCCTAAGTTAAAATTATGGTATGTGTTTTTAATGTAAAGTGCAATATCTAAGATTATATTTTTAATTGTAACTTTCATATTCTTATTGTGTACTTATTTGCTCATATTTATGCTGGTTTGGCATGTATTTGAAAATATTTTCTTGTAATTTAAGCTATTATATGTACAATGTGGTAATTTGAGTAGTTTTAAATTTTAATTGATATGTATTTTTAATGTTGTATTTGCTGGGCCACATGGAAGAACAGAGGGATACTTAAATTTCCCTCTGAATGTGGACCGAGGATTAAGATGAAATAAACAAACAAACAAACAAACAAACAAACGGTCAGGCCATAACTTGGACCATATCTCTCCGACTATATATGGCTCTATGACATATTTAGCCAATCAGATATATGGTAAGAAAAGCGATATTAATAGAGGGTCTATTTTAATTGTTTTCTGTTACGAGACGTACTCAAGGTCAGAAAAGTAACCTCCCGTGGTTCATAAAACAAAATTCACAATGACTATTTGTAAGAAGATTGACTTGACCAAGATGTAAATTCAAAACAATGATTTTAATATATACATAAATGACTTCTGATCAATCATACAATTAACAATGCACAAAAATTATTATGCTTCTTACCTATTTACAAATACACCATGCGCATAAATCATTAAACTATGAAAGTTCAAAGTTCACTGTTGGGTGCGCACCAGTCTCTTGTAGAATCAGATCCACATAAATCTTGGCGACACAAATCTTGCTGGTACAGTTCAACTAGTTTCGCGAAATCGCAAAAGTCCTTTTGGTCTAGACCGGCCGATTAATTTATGAACTCGTAGACTTGAAGAAACACTGGAAGTTCTTGCGGAAAAAATATCTGAACCATCTAAAGATTTCAAGCCTCCTCTGTCATCCTATAACAATCCTAGTAGTTTATTCCTCACCCCAACAACTGCTGAGGAAATTAGTGAGCTAACATCTAAGCTGAAGAACAGTTATAGCAGCGGTTCTGATGACATCAGCAATAATTTGCTTAAGCAAATCATCCTCCCAATTAGTCAAGTCATCGCCCATATATTTAATCTTTCCCTTTCAACGGGTACTGTTCCATCTCTACTTAAAGTAGCTAATGTTATCCCTATTTTCAAGGCTGGTGATAAGCATGATTTCACCAACTACAGGCCTATATCTATTCTACCAGCTATATCCAAGCTTCTTGAAAAAAATGTTTTTTTAATTTCGTCGAGCATCATAATATTCTGACTCCACAGCAATTCGGGTTTAGGCCTAAACGATCAACGCATATGGCAATTAATGAGCTTTATTGTTTAATAACTGACAACTTGGACAAAAAACTACACACAGTTGGTATCTTTCTTGATTTAAGTAAGGCCTTTGATACCATAAATCACAACATTCTTTTGCACAAACTTAACAACTATGGTATCAGAGGAAAAAAAAAAAAAAAAAAAAAAACAAACAAACAAACAAACAAACGGTCAGGCCATAACTTGGACCATATCTCTCCGACTATATATGGCTCTATGACATATTTAGCCAATCAGATATATGGTAAGAAAAGCGATATTAATAGAGGGTCTATTTTAATTGTTTTCTGTTACGAGACGTACTCAAGGTCAGAAAAGTAACCTCCCGTGGTTCATAAAACAAAATTCACAATGACTATTTCTAAGAAGATTGACTTGACCAAGATGTAAATTCAAAACAATGATTTTAATATATACATAAATGACTTCTGATCAATCATACAACTAACAATGCACAAAAATGATTATGCTTCTTACCTATTTACAAATACACCATGCGCATAAATTATTAAACTATGAAAGTTCAAAGTTCACTGTTGGGTGCGCACCAGTCTCTTGTAGAATCAGATCCACATAAATCTTGGCGACACAAATCTTGCTGGTACAGTTCAACTAGTTTCGCGAAATCGCAAAAGTCCTTTTGGTTTAGACCGGCCGATTAATTTATGAACTCGTAGACTTGAAGAAACACTGGAAGTATAACTGCAGCTTGATGGTATAACATTTGTCCATACAGGTACTCAGTGCATTAAAGGTGAATGTCACTGGTACAAAAGCAATGTCCTGCTGGAATTTTAATGTTAACCTTTGTTTTTCCAAAGGCACCAAATTTTAAGCAGCTTTGACAATTCTAGCAACTTTCTAGAATTATGTGAAATAACATTGATTTTTATAAATCAAATGTTATGAAAGTTCTCCACCTTCTGTTTGAGAGGTCTACACTTGCTGAAATCTCTTGTCAACTGGCAAAGAGAAACAACTTGCAACAGAATTTGTCCACAGCAAATTTCCCATGATGCAACACAAAACAAGCGAAGACAAGTCGAAATTTCACAATTTTCTCAGTTCGCTGAAACATGTTTAAAGGAAGTCCACATCCTGTTCTCGAAGTGTTTTGACATAGCAATTACACAAAGTCTATTGTACATCAACAGGTGTGTGCAATCTTGCTTCCTATAGGTAACAAAGAACCTCTGTCCACTTCTTAGAATGACGATAAGACGACACTGTGATCATATTGTCCTTGACTGCGAACATATTCTGACATGTTCTTCAGGATGTCTTCACACACTAGTCCATTTAGAACTAGGGCAATCAGATAAGTCATGCTTATTGCACAACACATTGCAAGTTTCATATTTTCCAGTTCTCCTCACTCATAATTTATATGATTTAATTTAACATGATTTAATTAATATAATACAGAAAATAATATAATATTCAGGAGTCTGTCACAGTTACTCAGATGTTAGATCATGCTATATCATGTAATGAGCCAAACCGAGATACCGTGATAAAGGTGATAGACCTCAGGACGTTAATGAAGTCTGGGGACGAGACTATGGACCAGAAAATGCTGCTTTAAATATTAGCCGTTAGGCCATGATACGTTTGCGATTTAACCATCTTTCCGTGCTTGTAGAAGAAACTTCAAGTTAGCTTCTTACTTTTAAATATATTAACCTTCATCTTCCCGGGTGAGGATGGTTACCTCCTAGTGAAATTTCCTCCGATGCGCAAAAATCGCTGAAAGATTTCTTCAAAATTTCCAAGTAATTGTTAAAATTCACATCCTTTTTTACATTCTAATAGTCAACTTCTGTTCTTGATCTAATAGTCGGATTGAGTAAACGTTGTCGTGTAAATTTCTTGTCCTGCTTGTGCTGTTGTCTTGCCCGTGTTTTGTGTATTTTGTGTTCTGTTCTTGATTTTTTTCTATGTTTCATAACTTTGTGTAATTATAATCTTAGAGAGAGGCCGCTGCACCCTGCACCTTGCTTTTAACAGCTGACGTCGTTCACCATACTTGGTACAGCAATTATTATGACATCCTTACTCTGCCATTTAAAATATATTTGCCCCTAGTATGATTCTAGTTAGATACTGTCTTTTGAAATTCCACTTATAATGTATTATATTCATACTTACTTGTATGTAAAATATATTTGCTTAATATTGTCACAAATATTTTTTCACTGTTCGGCATTATTTACATAATTATTTATCTTTATTGTTTTTCGATATTCTATGATGAACAAATATAGATTGATTGATCATCGTTTTGCAGCTGATCATGGCTTGTATCAAAGGTTGAGATAGGAGATAGATATTCAAAATCATAGCTATACTACTTCACAATATATCATGTGTGAAAGTAATGCAGCTCAAATTATGTTTCTAAAGATACCTATTGATAAAATTGTAGTATCGCGTATTTTACTTAAATCAAATTAACTCTTGAATCAACTTATCCTTGTTTTAATTAGATTTGACGTTTTCAGTATAGTTCACTAAATAAAAGTATGTTCGTTTTCTTCTGGGTATAGTAAATTTGATTAAAATGGAAGCACTTTAATTTTGAGCTTTTATTGTTAGATTACCTTGTTACGAAGTAAATTGCATAATTGCCTGGTAAAATTAAAAAGGAAAGCAACTCATAACTTCAATTTAAAAAGGTATTCCCGATGATCATTTCATTTAGGGTGATGCAGTATCGTTTATGGGCGAATAATGTGTCCGAGGTTGGAAAAACTAAATAATGCCGAGCCCATTATTTTCAAGTTTTTTTCGGCCTAGGATACATTATGAGCCCATAGATGATACTGCAAACCCTTTATTTTATATTCTATTACCTAAAACATCTTGAATAATAAGAAAATGTATTTGCGACCCATTATTGCAGAATAATGGGCAGTAAACTGACCAATCAGAATGCTCCATTTTCAATAATGGGCAGCAGAGGTAATAGAATATAATATTTATGATATAATTATGAAATAAAGGGTGGTGGAGTTTGATTTACCGGTGAATGATCATAATAATATGTCTGAGGTCGAAAAACTGTCAAATAAAATTTGCTTTGCTTTTATGAATGGTACTACAAACCCTATTACAACCAAATATTAAGATTAAAGTTATAATATGTGGAGTTCCACAGGGGTCTATACTAAGCCCTCTGTTATTCATATTATATATTAACGATATAACCAAAATATCGCCCAAGGGGGAGGGGTTGCTAGGTGCCCACCCGAGATAACCACTTTCCCATGGTTGATATTAGTCACGTACGAACCACATACTAGTAAAATATTAAAATCCGAACTGCCAACTGAAATGTTCGCTCTTCGAAAAAGAGAGTCGCACATTTTTGATCCTCAGCAGCCCCGATATAAGATTTTGAACCAAAATAATTGACGAGATTTACATTAAGATAACTTAATAAAATAAGTAAAATTTACAACTTTTATACTGTGACCAGAAATAGAAAAAGAGACAGGCAACCCAGTTACCTCACATATTAAGAACTTACGAGATGCACCTGAATGCATCTAAGAGATTTTGACCCGAAATTATGCTCCAGGACCAGCTGCTCCAGGAGCATATTTGCCATATGCTCCTGGACCATTTGCGTATTCAAATATGCTCCTGGAGCATATTTGACTTAGAATATTTTTCCAGATTATTTATGCTCCAGGACCATATGCTCCAGGACAAAAAAAAAAAAAAAAAAAATTCGAAAAAGAGAGTCGCACATTTTTGATCCTCAGCAGCCCCGATATAAGATTTTGAACCAAAATAATTGACGAGATTTACATTAAGATAACTTAATAAAATAAGTAAAATTTACAACTTTTATACTGTGACCAGAAATAGAAAAAGAGACAGGCAACCCAGTTACCTCACATATTAAGAACTTACGAGATGCACCTGAATGCTTCTAAGAGATTTTGACCCGAAATTATGCTCCAGGACCAGCTGCTCCAGGACCATGTGCTCCTGGAGCAGCTGGTCCCTGAGCATAATTCGGGCCAAATCTCTTAGAAGCCACCTGAATCGCGTATGTATCCCATTAGTTAGGGAGCCACGATCTTGAGACTGAAATAGTTTGCCCGGGCTGCTCTAAAATTTTGGTGACTAGATTCAAGTAGGGGAACATCTTGGGCATCAAAAACTGATGTTGGATTACTTTTAACGATTGCGAAAAAGAGAAATCCAAGATGGCGTCCAAATGCCGCGATTTGACTAAAGAACCGGTTTTAGCCGTAACTTTGGATTGCGATCTTCAACTGGAACACAATGTGTGTCATCTGAAGATATTAAAATTATCTACCGCTGATAATTCCATATTTGTGCGTTTACTAATTTTTAAGGTGCCAAATTTGAGGAAAAATCCACATTTTTTTTTTGGAATATTCTTATAATATATTAGTATATATTATTCATTAATATTTCCAGAACCAATATCAATTAAGCCAATTTTTTCTAACACATTTTAACCTATAACACACGTTAGTCATATCAAAAATAGTACCCTTATTCCGAAACGAGTTATTTCTGTTAACGAACGTCATCAATCAGTTACACGGAGAAGTTGGTTTACTGCGCACTTTTGCTAATATTTTTTGATCATAGCAGAAAAACTATGACCACCAAAATCCCTCACTCAACTAATCCCTCACCTTGAAATACAAACATTCTACACTATTAAACATGTTCGTAAAAACTTTGTTTTGACTGTCAGCCGGGACTTCGAAACGTGTAAATAATCTGTAAAAAGGGACTCGAAACGGCCAAAAACTGTAAAAAAGTCGTTTTACTGTTGTGAGTACTATCTGCCATTCAAAACGACGTTATTTTGACTGAACATTTTTTAACAGTGTCGAGGTGTCATTTTAAAATACAATGCAAATGCTTTATTTAATATCGTGATATTAATCAAACATTTTAAAAGCAAAATCTAGCAATGTATTAAAGTGTGATTATCAAGTTTTCTTTACTTTATGCAAATGAATATACCTGAGGTATTTTTTAGCATACCCATTGGAAAAGGAATAATGGTGCACCCCTATTATTTTTTGTCATTTTCTAATGAACCACTGTTGGAAATTTGGTAAATACACTGTATTTTCCATTCATACCAACATGCTTAATAAGTACATGACATTGCTCTACAGAACCTCACAACTATCTGAAACCGTCAAATGCCGGATGATAACACGTTCGCTAAAATTAAGCAAATTTGCTGATTTCAAGCCATACACGAAGGTTGACAGCCTATCTAACCCCAATGTACGGTGTTGTGTTTATATATTTTGCTGCAAGTCATGGTCCTACAATTTTATTTTTATCATTATGTAATGTATGACTGAATGAATATGCTAATAAAACTTATTTGAAATTTGAATTGGAATTAGAAAAAGTGTTTTGTCTTATCGTTTGCAACAACCTTTTTCGAGAGGCTATGGGAACGTTGGCACGCTGATACACTGAATCACGAATTAACCTATTTACTTTTCATTACACAGTGCTCTGCGTAGTCTCCTGTTGTTGGCTAATAATACTAAGACCAATTGTGTGGATTTCCAAAGTTGTGTTTGGCCAATACTTTGAAAAGACTGTATAGACAAGCCTGGATCGCCATGTCTTACTTGTTTATTCCTAACCAAGACATACTCATAAATCAGTATATGATCCTCTTTAGAATGTTTCAGAGACCCAAAAATTAAATCATCCTGGGTGTGGTGGGGGTAACTTGGGTAATTCTGGTCGGGTAATAACCACCGCGTTACAAAAAACGCGAGACTTGGGCATGTCTCGGAGAGCTTGCATATAGGGGATCAAATCCAACTATTTCTCTGACAGTCTCACATAGGGTTCAAATTTTAACTTTCTCAGTTTTCAGGTAGAGTACCATCGCATGGAATTTGATTTTGATCTGAATTGATTTGAATCTAATGATGATTTTTGCTATTGATTTCATGCTCAAAACAATAAACAGTCCATAACATCGCTCAAATGGGTTGTACATCCTAGGTTAAATTCCCATTTGTAATATTGCCTGGCCCTGGGTCCTTGGATAGAGTGTCATTTTGAAACAGATCTGGTCTCGCAGTAGGGTAAAACCATTTCATCCGTTTTCCTGGTTTTCGCGTATAGGGTCCACCACCGAAACCCTTGTAACTCGCGATGGTTACCCATACTCCTTTAATCAGGTTACCCCCAGGTTAATAATTATTGCTACTACTTTTCCACAGGTGCGCAAACTTAAAAAACCAACATTTTCTTATACACACATACCTACACAATCTAAAACGCTAGTAATACGATAATTATCTTGTCAACTGACTGGCTTAGAATAGTTAAAGAACAAAAATTAGTCGACACACTTCATATGCCCAGGCTTTGAAATTAAATACAAATCTTTAAGGATATAATTATGCTAATCTCATATCAACGAATATTATTTGGTAAAACCGTTCAGGAGTGTTGCAATGAAATGATCAAATATTACCTAGAAAATGATTAAATTAGGAAGAAAAAATGACTGAAAAAACAAGGATAATAATGTAACTGGTAAAGGAAAATAAATTCCTTGAATATGCAATGCAAACGTTATCCAAATAATGTTTAACTTCATAATCAGCTGCAAGAGAAAGTTCTTGAAGTATTTATGATAACAAAGCACATGCTTTTGAGGGTTCTATACGTTGCCAAAGCTCTTGGGTTGAAGACGGGAAAAAGCGTTACGTATTTTCTTAATTAAAAAAAAACACTCTGAGCAAAACTTATTCGAAAATTATTGTTGTGGTGAGAAATTTCAGAACCTAAGGATTCTTTAATGCTGAAGCGTTTTTTTATCAAAATTTGTACCATTTAACACTATTAATGAGAATAGTGTCTTTTTTGCAACAACCCCTTCCGAGCTAGATAGCGATATTGTTTAAAATGTGACAGTCGATTAACGAATGTGAAAGTCGATTAAACGAATGGGAAGTTGGAGGAAGCTGTCGGTCAATGCCCAATATCCTTCTCTGAGACTTGACAGGATTTTATAAATCTTTGAACTGAAATTAGTGTTCCGCTCGTGAACTCTAATCTACTATTTTTTTGATAACGTATCCCTGTCAGTTTCCCCAAAGGAGAGGTATCATTACCACTCTCTTGCCTAAAAGTATAAATCTTTGATATATCTGGAAAACTGAAGGCCCATTCTCACTCCTTGAACTAGATGTAAATAATATAGTCCTTGTTCAAACCGTATGAAAGTTGTCCTTGACGAGATTATACATCATGATCATACCGGCCCTTCTTAAAGGATCGCTATATTGGCGAATATATTAGATTACTTTTGGATCATAATTTTAAGATGTTTGAGAAATTATTACTGGTTTTTTGGCCTTTGTTATTGATTTTACAAAGACTTTGATAACATTAATTGGCATTTTATAAAAAATCCTCTAGTAAAATTTGTTTTGGCCCCGATTTCCAGAGATGGATTGATTTTAGATATAACGAGCTGAAAGTTGCATTAATAATAATGGACGCCTCTCATTTCTTCAAAATTTTTGACCGGTCTTCGTCAAGGTTGCGTTTTGGGGTTCGCCTTGGATGTTTTTTGATATGTTCAAACTTTTAAGCAACCAATCCCGTCTTCAAAGAAAATAAAAGTTATAAAAGCGTCTTCTTGTAATCAGTGTGATTTTAAAAAATTGAATATTAAAATAATCAGTATGCTGATGACACACCATTATTATTAGGACTGTCCAAATGACTCTTTTACAGGAACATTGGAGAGGCGTTTGGATAACTTTTCATTATTTCATGAATTTTCTGGTTTGCATCTAGCTATAATAAAGTACGATTTATAGGTTAGGCAGTTAAGAAGAAATTCAAATGTTGTTCATTGTGAATATAGACAGATGAATGGTCAAAGGATTCCAGTTTGTGTTATTTAGGTATTAAACATACTCTTGTTTGATGATTAACTCTCAATAGCGATTTGCTGATATAAATGTGGAAGCGAGAAATCTTACCCTGTTTGGGTAAGATCACTTTTTTTAAACTTTTGCTGTGTCTAAAATTGTATATCCTTTGTTCATATTTCCAAACCTTCCATAGCAATTTTAAGGAGCTTGATAATATTTTGTATATATTTTTTGGTGGATGGTGGTTTCAGAAATATTAGAGAATGACTGTGATCCTAACATGTTGAAAGGGAGGTTTTAAGTATGCCGGATTGCAGATCATTTTAATGTTTTTTAAATTGCCTGGATCAAACTGTTTTATGATAAACCAACAATGCCTAATTGGAAATTTCTGTTCATAAATTCAATTCAGGCTTTTGGCGATGATCTGCTAAATTATTCAAATGTATTTTCCAGACACGAGTTCTTTATTAGAACATAATTTATTAAGAACCCTTAATTTTGTAAAGATATTGTTAAATACTGGGCTCATATTCTCAATTAATTGGGTGTAATTCTTTTAGGCATCTTTCTGGAAACACTTGGTTAGATCTGGTATTGTGTATATAAAGACATCATCAGGGCATCAAAGCAGCAAGGGCATATTCCAGTACACAAACTCCATCTCTATCCTAGAGAATGGAACGCTAGCATTAAATTACATGTTCATGCTGACACCCTTGGATTTGTTCTGGTGCCGACCAATTTTTTTGCTATAATTGGGGATTAAGAATAAAAATAACTGCTTAAAAAACAAGTTTCTTATATACCTACCCGCCTTAACCTTACCGCCAATCCTCCAAACTCCTTTTACTTAATCCTCAATAGACTGACAACTACGAACTTTCATTCCAAATTTCTCCACAGAATTATTGCTACAAATTTATTTTTTTGTTTAAAATTGGCGCTATAGACTTGTGGTGATGATATCGAAACTCTTGAGCACCTATTTTTTTCAATTTAGGATCGTCCAATCCTTTTGGTACAGGTGTTGTCGTTGGATAAGAGACAAACTCAATGTGCCCATTGAGCCGAGGGATGTCGTATATATGAAGGATAATTTTCGGCCTTTGGGGATTTTTTTTTTTGATTAATGGAAAAGTGATCTATATCATTTTGTAATACATGGAAGCATCAAAGTGCGGAAGATTTTGTATGCCAGGTGCCCCATAACCGTGCCAGTTGAGATGGGGCCTTTCTCGGTGGTTGTGCCCCCCAAAGGTCTGAAGAATGGGGTCTTTTGAGTGACCACTTGTACTGCCTCTATATTTTCTTGAACGTTTTCTAGGTGCATATTTATGGATGGATCAATGTTGGATGATCCCACACCCCCACCCCCCCCATTATCCAAGCATGCAGGGAACAAGTTACAACCTGTCTGGTTCTGGTTATTGCCTTGACATTTGATTTTCATAAGGTGTTTTTTCTTTTTTCTCGCGCTTAGGTTGTTGTGGGGAGTGATTGAATTGATTCATTCATTCTTGATTCATTGATTCATTGTTTTATTCAGGCATTCATGTCATTCATCCTCATTTCATTTTCATTCATTCCTTCATTCTTCTTTCATTCATCATTCATTCATTCATTCATGCACCACTGCACAATGTCAAGTAATATCCTTTTCAATTTTCAAATCTCTACTTTGTTTCAGGATTTACTCTTAAGGTTTTAGATGCACTTAAAAAGCTTTAATCTTCAAATAACTGCTTTATGACTTTGTTAACGTAAAAACTTGCTTTTGGTATATCGATTGCTCCTGATCTTTTTATGCCATCTGCGTATGGTATCAGTTCAAATTTGTGGAAAATTCAAAGGTATTGGTATAGGTTTTTAGACCATATTGAAGAAAATATAAATATAAAAAAGTCCTTTTTTTCAAAAAATGCTAAAAACACGTTTTTAACCTAATTGTGTACCCTTAGCATCCTTAAACTATACCTAAATTGGTATCATCTTGTAGAAAATTTAATTGGCTTTTAAATGAGACGTAAACGGCATTATTTTTGGAGGTTGTAAACAAAAGTTATACATAAAAACATTTGTTTAGGTAAAAAGCGGCCATTTTGGACCCATCTTGGATTTGTTATTTTTTCGCAAGAGGCTTTTTAATATCCAAAACACTTTTCATATCCCCAACATATACACTATGCATGTCATTGGGTCAAAAAAATTTAGAGCAGAGGCTGTAAGGCAAACTTTTTAAGCGAGATAACGGATTGATGGCCTCCTGTACTACATATACGACATCGGTGAAGTCTTTGTCTTTCCTGGATTCAGTTCCTCTACCCACTCGGGAAAACAACTATCCTAGGGCAACCGTGTGGCATGAGATATGCTCCTCCGGACTCATATTCCACTTACAAACGGGGAAGAATTGGGCACTCGATTCATTTTGACTCTTTACAACACGCACCACAATTAGTTTCACGCTTTATTCCGTTGTCGTCTATGGGAGCCCGGACTATGTCCTCGCGGACCATACTCCTTTCTAAAACACCGGTTTGGAGGAAGATAGAGAACAAGAAAATAGTGAACAGGGTAGGTATCAGGATCCAAATGCTGTGTGAAAAGGTGTATTGAGACATGACTGGAAAATGGGCCTAATTACTGAGCGGATACTGTTAGGAAGCATATTCCGCAATTGTGCGCTGCGTAAGGAAAAGATCTATCACCAATATAACATTTATGAAGAGTTTACCGGTGTACTCATGCAAGACAATGATCTCAAGGTTCTCTGTGGCGATACACTGGTGACCTGAGATATAGGCAGGTGACATGCCGTGGTTGGCGGACTTATAGGTGCGAATCAGCTGTCTACATTGTTTGAAAACAGGCACTGAATGTTAACACTAACACAACCCCTTTTGTTCGTCAAGAGCGTCCAGATGGTCATTCTGCACACACCTAACCGTTCAGTCTCCGTACTCTGAAATTGGACGGTATGCTGGCAACATTGAAACACGGAGATCAATATCGATGAGATAAGTCTACAAACTGATTACTGCTAACTCTTTTCAACACCTTCCTTCCGAGAAATTGAAGATGGCTAAGGGCGATAATTTGAGACGATGTTGATGTCCAAGCCGGTTCTTCAGCAGTGGAATAGCAGGTGCGTGCTTGTGAGCTTGAGGAAATACACGCGAACACAAGGAAAAGTTTGTCAATAACTGGTAACAGATCATCTAGACATATTTTTAAGACCTGGTTGGTAATGTGTCCTAAAAAGGGGGGCCCAAAAAAAAAAAAACAAAGGGGGAAACAAAAGTGAAAAAACGAACCAATGCTGGTTTGATTAATTTTAAGACCCCTCTTCAGCAACTGTAAATGTTGCTGAAGGTGATGTTGACATGACTGAGTTAAGCTCAGCACCAAGAGGCAAGTTCATGTAGCTCGCATGTAGCCTGTGCGTAGCTTCCTAATCTAGTTTTGGAATATCCTTGCAAAACTGTCAGTCAAGTCTTTCAGTGAGACATGATTAGGTTGTTCCACACAAGGGGATTTTAAATTGCTGACTAACGGAAAAGTCACGTTTTATAACATTATAATTGGTTGCATTTTCATGCGTACCCAGAAATCCAAGAACAAATTTTGTGTACCATAGGACCTCTCCCAACTGCACTTTTGGAAGAATTGGTACTTGTTAAAAACGGTTTTTACAAAGAGTAACATTCTGATAGCCACTTAGAAGGACCCTTGTTTCCCAAAGTCGAGTCACTATTAACATTTAAATGCCGGGGGGGGGGTCGTTTCGTACCCATGTTTTGTTGTCGGCGGATTTCTGACACGTGCAAAAAAGATTTTGGAACTCTATTTTTGTAATTGTCGTAACATCGATATAGCCCTGGGGCTGCACACATTTGAACACAGCTCAAGTACAAAGGGTTTGAGTGAATTAAATATGTTGACAGACTGACCGGAACCCTGAAACGTGATTCTTAAGTGCCGCAAGTGGGGACTTAAGGAGAGGGGGCAAAACAAAGTTTGTACAGGGGTCAAATTTGTAAATTGATCCAATCATGTTGAAAAGCACACAATTTTATGTGTCTAACCATAAGGATTCAGAAAAGGTATGTTTGTAATAAGGTTACAGCTAAAGTTTCAGAGTCTATAGGCTAAAACAGCAAAAAATCAAATATAAGGGTCAAGTTCAGTTGTTACAGGAGTCAAATTGTAAAGTTGCTCCGATTTGGGTTAAAAAAGGGTGCAAATAATTGGTTGAGTTCAGAGGATTAAAATAAAGAATCGTTTCGACTGTCTAAATGCTAGTTTCCAATGTAGGGCACAGAAGGTCAACAACTTGCATTCAATGGGGCTTGATCTTGTTACCCCCTACGTTCTTAAGCAATCGGCATTTGAGAACACTCAAAATATTCCTTCATGTTATCCCTATGAAGCTCGACCAATATTGCAACATTTTTGTCCAAATGGAAGCAATTTTAAAATTTGACCTGGTACAACTGAAAAGTTGACCCTTTTATTGATTTTAGCTGTTTTTAGCCTATAACTCTGAAACTTTGGCTGTACATATTACAAACTATCCCTTTTCTGAACCTTATGGTTAACACATAATCATGTGTGCTTTTCAACATGATTGGATCAATTATCAATTGACCCCTGTACAAACTTTGTTTTGGCCCCCTCTCCTTAAGGCACCACTGGCGGCACTTAGAATCACGTTTTTCAGGGTTCCCTGTCAGTCTGACACATATTTAATCACTCAAACAAACCTTTTGTACTTGATAATGTGTTTACAATGGTGGTGCGAGCTCCCGGGTTAGATACCCTTCTTTCCACTAACAAACTTACTGAAATGTAGCTTGGATCCCTAGGAACCCCCTTAGGCACCAATGGTGTTGTGATTTAAAAATATAAACCAACCTTTTGCCAAATATTTTTTCTGTTTATGTATAGTAGGGTTATAACGAGAATCCTATTCTAGAAGTTGGGAAGAAGGTTTGAAGATTTGTTTCTATAGTTTGATGGGTATGAATCAGAATTTGTGGGGCCAACCTCGGGAATGTGGGGACTTTGTAAATAAGGGGGCAAATTAGACAGGGGTTAAAATTTGTAAATACAGGTCAATTGTGGTTAATGTATCACCAATGTATGTGTCTCATAAGGATAAAAAGTTTTTTTATTGGTTTTGTTTTTTTGTAGTTTAAAATTTGTGAGTCATTAATTTTCGCCGACGTTTGTATAATAATGATCTAATTCTAAATTTTGTTGTTCAAAACGTGGCAGCTTTTGTCAGCTTGAAAATGGTGTCCTGGGGAGAGGAATTCATGGACCAACTTCAGTGAAAACACCTTCGCCCCGTATGTTGATTTCCAGCCCTTTCCTCGTTTATTAGTTAAATTTAATAATGTAATTGCTTGCCGAGCAATGCTCGTCGCGAGTGCCCATCTCTCTTTCCTTAGCGTTTTAGGCAACTCCTCCGTATTATTTTTGCTGTGGGGGGTCGCCACTCCTCCGCACAGCGGTCTGTACTTTCCCATTATTGAAGACACTGGTACCCATTTATACACCTGGGTGGAGAGGATTAATTGAGGTAAAGCACCTTAATCAAGGGCCACAAACACGTTGGCCGCATGGGACTCGAACCCACACACTTTAGCGTGCGGGCCGAGCGCCAATCCCCCAGACCACACGTGCCCCCAACTTTACATTGTATAAACCACATAATAAATTCGAGAATAGTAGGCAATGCAATTGATAACGTAAGACGAAGTCATGGGCCGTCTGAAGGGTTTAAGAATAACGTACACACCGCTCTTTATGTTATTGCGTTTAGTTGTATAACCACAGCTATTTGAATTTAAAACCACCCTGGAGTCGTTTGTTTTTTAAAACAAAGGTACTAGACTTCACACCCAAGGAAACTGTTTTAATTATGTCTTATTCTTTGTATTCTTTGCCGGTGGTGGTTAACACATGTTAAAAGCAAAACAAATGGGCAAGGACCTAAGTGGTGACAAAAGATGAGGATGCCGTCTCAGGCCAAAATGCCCCATTTCCCTTTCAAGTGGTGGTGGCAGTTGTGGTTGGGGGGGGATAGTATAATAGCTCTCAGTCTTCTTACTGCTATTTGTTATCTTGATAAATTTAACCAAATCTGTTGTTGCGTTACATTAGTTTTCATTGTTTTATCTTTCAAATAGTCCAAATAATATATCATCCGGCATTAATGATATAAACATAATATGTATTGCACTCGTCGGCTGTATCCTCCGTGCATGTGAATCAGGCAATGTGATCCTCTTCGTAATTTACATACAATTAGTAAATCCTTGTATTTATAGGTTTTGTTAAGTTTTCTGTGCTCTCTCAAATTGACATTTTGCCAAGATTTGTTACTAGCTTGACGTACCCCGGGACAAATACGAATATACTCTTAGTTCAAAAACCGTAAATTACAAACAATGGTAAATCCAATTTAAAGTGACAGGAGGAGATTTTTTGAGGATACAAATTTCTCTCAAATTGCACTTGGTGGTTGTAGACGACCTAGCGAGAACGTTTCAAAGGTTGGACAAACAAGCACGGGAAATGAAAACCGCAAACGTTGTGTTGAACATGCCTGCTACGTAATGTGTGAGAACGCCATCATTTATTGCAGCACTACCCTGATAGTCTCATCTACAAAGTCGCGGTTGATTCCACACATATCTAAGTGCAAGCTAGGACACACGGGGAATTCTCAGATCTCTTACACCGGAATGGAATGCGGATTAAATTCCCGCCAAGGATGCACCATGCATGTCATTGAAATCATTACACCGGTCCCCTGGGAAAATGATAATGGCATCCATCATGGGATACTGGAAGCATTCATAATTATGAATGGTGAACACGTCAATACAAAAGGACCTGGTATCAAAAATGTAGGCCTATACAACCAATACATTTCCTGCTCACCACCCTCACTAACCACAACACACCACAAGCATACAGTATAAAGAATGATAAATATGTCCAAACTGGGATTGCAATAATTAATCCATGCCCAGGTTTATCTGTTCCAGGATAGGTCAATTTCAATTGGCCTGTTGGAAGTTGGCATGCCTGTCATCATGATTGACGTTTTTTGCATTTTTAAAAATTCCTCATTTTTTCTTTAATTTTGTGCCAATTCAGCCGTGAAGTAACCGCTTCCTCTCATGTTCCACAACACCGCTTCCTAACACCCATAAGCTATAACATTTTACTAGGTTTCATCTTCAAACAACGGATATCCTGGAAATTACAATAGGTTCTTTTTGGGTAACTTACTTTTGATTTGTGTTTATTAATAAATTAAATATTTTATTTCAAAAGAACCGTTTTTGTGGAGCTTTTAATAGGCTAGTAAATACACTGAAATCCTAACCTTAAAGGTGACTTACCAGTTGGTCTAATCCCAATTGGTTCTATTGCCATTTTGTCTAATTCCAATTGGTCTAATACCATTTAGTCTAATAACCCTATAGTCTAATAACTCTTTAGTCTAATAGCCATGTAGTCTCATAAATTCATCGGGTCTAAAACTCATAGCGGCCTAATATCCCTATCGTCTATAACCGAATTGGTCGAATGCCAATTGGTCTAATACCATCTGGTCTATATGCCATTTGGTCTAATATCCAACTGTCTAATCATCCATTTGGTCTAAACCATTTGGTCTAATATCCATTGGTATCTAAAACCCTTGGGTCTAATATCCATTTGATCTAGATCCATTGGTCTAAAACCCATTGGGTATACTATCCATTTGGTCAATATTAATCTAGTCTAATATTCATTTGGTCCTAATACCCATTGGTCTAATATCCCCATTTGGTCTAATATCCATTTGGTCTAATTTATAATGGTCAATATCCATTTGTCTAATATTTAGATCCATGATATTGTATGGCTTTAATCAGATATCCAAGATTTTTTTTTGTGAAAGAACGAAGAAAAGTACGAAAAAAAATCTTTGTTTTTGTAAAACTAGAGTCAATTGCATGCATAATTCGAACTTAAAACCACATTAAAATCCGATATTCCTACCTTTTAAATGGTTTAGTAAGACGGGGTGAATCCACCAAAACTATATCATTAAATTTGACCAGAATCAGCGTTACGAATATTAACTGGTGTACTTTCCCTAAGACTGGGAAACTAACAGACACAGAATTTAAAAAATAGTTCTTGCTCTCCAGTGCACAAATATGATATTTGAGACGCCGACGTTTTTGCGAAAAAAAATCAACAATAAAAGAACCAACAAGTTTTTAAACAAATGGTAATGCGTGAAATTTGAAAATTAGCCACTCCAACAAACCAAACTCATACAACCTATCAAGACAGGACCGTATTTATTTGACATCAAAAGAGAAGACAGTACCAAATTCCACCATCCGTAATCTGACACCGACTGCACGCCTCGTGGAAAGAGCTCAGACTCATCACTGAAATAGAGTTCCTATGTACCTACTCATGTCAGGAGAAAACAGACTGACAATGAACATTGTTCTGCAATACATTCATTGTCTCCTGGGGGACACGAACAACATGCTAAGGAAAAGTCAACTGCTAAAAATGGCTAATGACCACTGTAGCTGGAGGGAACTTGTGGTCGCCTGCTCTAGCTGCAGCAGAAATGATTATGATGTTGAGGATGGCATACTGATACATGCAATTGGCAGATATTTGTTTTCAATATTATAAATAAATGTTTAAGATCAATTATTTTGGGTTTAACAATCAAATGGATATTAGACCAAATGGGTATTAGACCAAGTAGATATTAGACCAGGTGGACATTAGACCAAATGGGTATTAGACCAAATGGGTATTAGACCAAATGGATATTAGACCAAATGGATATTAGACCAAATGGGTATTAGACCAGATGGATATTAGACCAGATGGCTATTAGACCAATTGGGTATTAGACCAAATGGATATTAGACCAAATGGATATTAGACTAGTGTTTAGATTAGTGTTTTTGAGTGTGCGTTCCACGTGCTTACATTGTAGTTTGATCAAAATTGCAGCAATGGTAATTTATACATTTGAGTTAAATGGCCAAGAATATGGACTATTTTTTTGTCTTTATGGGGGGGGGGGGCTTCAGACCTGAATTTTGAGATTAATTTACTTAATTTTCCCGAACGATGACATGTTTGTGTCATATACCATATGGTGACAATTAGACGTCTTTCAAAGAGCTAGACCGTGCGTACCACCGCAACAGTACATACTTGTTGCGATACGATAGCTGAAAGATACGGCTTTCTATGTACACAGTTATTAGGTATGCAGTGACGTGCCTCCTCTACAGTGCCTACCGTTATGGCTATTCTGCTGTTGCCCACTAGGTGGAGAGATGGTAAAATATTGTGTGGCCGATAGCCCTGGAGAAGACACACGGCTACTTCGTATCTACCTCGCAGTTACTACGCCGTCATCTTGATAGTAGACAAATTGATGGCGCTATACACTCGTTCTCTGTTTAACATTTTTTTTGAGGGCCTGCTACTGGTAGCCTGGTAACCAGTACCACCTCTCCCAGGAGCGGGTTGTCGGCCGCTAAACCGTCACCCTCATCGGGTTTCTACGGAAATCCGATTGAGGAGGGTAGCTGGTTACCCTGTTAGAACTAAAAAGAAGACCTACCTACAAGGGCGTCGGCTCTGGACAGCAAATGTCGGCCATCCAGCATATTGACGTCAGGAAGGGCATCCGGTCAATTATCTCTTGCTCCAATAAATCCTCACACAGCAGTATTGCTGTGTGTGAGGTGAATTCGGCGGCCTATTTATTTTCCATAATGTTTTTTCCCCCACATCCTTTGTGAATTGGCTGGGACATTATAAGTTCTTGGGACTGAATATCCCCCCTTTAATGAATGTTTCTCAACGGAAATCATTTCTTTTTAAATAGACACATTCTAAACTTCAACATTGGTTCGGTGGGTGAGGGGGGCAATAGTAGTGTTCAAATAGTCTTGTGTAGGTAATGCTACTTAAAACACAACACTGCCTATATCAACAAGTGTTCCACCGAGAGATGCAACAAAATTGTATTAAATGTAGAGCTTTCGAGTCGTTTGAGAAACGCCATGAATAATGATTTTTGAATAAAACATTAAAGGAATCAATTTGTCGGGTTTAACAGTTTCTGTAGAAAAGGTTGAAAACCGATAAGGTACCCACTGCTTCTCGCGTTATATGTTCATGTTAAAGGCTGACTCCAGAGATTTCAGAGGACGGCGTCCTCAATTTTCTAACAAATGTGTTTTTTTGGCATATACATAATGCTTTTCCATATAGTAATCACTGTGTGACGCTCTAAGTCCGCCTTTATAAATAACATGAAATTCATATTCTTCATCTTATTTCAAACATATAACCGAGAAGCAGTTGGTACCTTATGGTTGTCACCCTTTTCTACAAGCAACGTATCTCAGTGAAACAACGCCCCTCAAGTCATCCGGTTTTTGGGGGGTTTGAAAGTCATAACAGACAGAAGTAAGCATATGGAGCGCTGGGTGGAACACTTTTCTGAGCTCTACTCTACAGAAAAGGAGGTCACAACCTCAGCCCTTGACCAGATCCGAGCCTTCCTACAATGGCTGCCCGATATCTGATACCTACATTGGATGAACTTCCATGGCCATCGACAGTCTATCCTCCGGAAAAGCCCCGGGTAATGATGGAATACCACCAGACTTGTCAAATGCTGCAAAACCTCTGCTTCACCACTACAGGCAGTCTCTGTCAATGCTGTGGAGGAAGGAGCGTAACACAGGACAGCGCGACTCAAAGATCATCACCCTCTACAGAACAAAGGTGAAAGAATTGATTGCAACAATTACATGGGGTTTTTCCCTCCTTATAATTGTCGGCAAAGTTTTTGCCCGTGTTGCGTTATGCGTCTTCAAGTCCTGGCTGAAGGGTGTATCCTGATCTCAGTGCGGATTTCGTGCTGCAGATCTACGATCGATAGGATCTTCTCCATACGCCAACTAAAGGAGAAGTGCAGAGAACCACAGAGCCACTCTACATTGCTTTCATAGCCCTGACCAAAGCCTTTGACCTGGTTAGCAGGAATGACTGTTCCACATCCTCCAGAAGATTTGCTGTCCACCAAGGGGCTTCTGACTCCATCAGATCTTTCCACACAGTTTGACGGCAGCCTATCAGAGCCGATTGACATTCGCAGTGGTGGTAAGTCAATGATGGGTTTTGGCCCCAACGCTCTTTGGGATATTCTTTCAGTACTTCTGAAGCAGGCATTCGGTACAGCCACAAAAGGCATCTACATGCACACCAGGTCTGATGGTCGGGTCTTCAATCCTGCACGCCTAAGAGCTAAGACAAAGGTTGTCAGATAGTGATTCGTGACATGTGTTTGCTGATGATGCTGCCCTTACTTCACATTCCAAGCATGAACTTCAGCTGCTCATATATCGCTTCTCACAGTCTGTAATGTACTTCGACTTGGTCATGCAGTTTGGAAGAAGACTAATGTCCTTGCCCAAGATGCCCAGAACCCCCTGTCATCACAATCGACAATAAACTTGAGTTTGTTTCAAATTCACTACCTAGGGTCCACATCAGTGACAGTCTGTCTCTCGATGCAGAAATTGGCAACCATTGGTAAGCTGCCGCTACTCTGCCCGGCTTACAACGCGTGTGTGGAAAATCCGAAGCTGTCAATTAAGACAAAATCCGCCCCCCAGTTTACAGCGCCTGCATCATCAGCACATTACTGTTTGGTAGTGAGACATGGACGACATACTCTAGCATGAGAAGAAACTCAAACTTCCATCTGCGCTTTAGACTCATTCTGGGTGTCACTTGAAGGACATGGTGCCAAATTCAGAGCTCCTGACTCGAAGTGACTCCCAGCCCGCCTGCCCTGCGGCGGGGGGCCCCCCCCCCCCCCGCCCCGGAGACCTCCCCAAACGCCCGCCCCTCCCCCCCATCTATAGCATTCTTAGACAACGCGACTCCGATGCTGGGCCATTTCCGTCGCATGGAGGATGGCCGTCTCCCGAAAGATATCAAAGGTATCTTACATCTGCTTGTATGCCCACTGAGGTGGAGAGATGGTTAACATCTTGTTGGCCGATAGCCTGGATGAAGACACACGGTATTAGTTCTACATTGCAGTTACTAAGCCGTCTCTTGATAGTAGACAAATGATGGCGCGATAACACTCGTTCTCTGTTTAACATTTTTTTATCGGGCCTGCTACTGGTAGCCTGGTACCCAGTACTACCTGTCACAGGGCCAAGTTGTCGGCGCCTAAACCGTGAACATAATGGGTTTCGACGGACATCGATTGAGGAGGGGTAGATGGTTACCGTTAGAACTAAAAAGAGATCTACTACAAGGGCGTCGGCTCTGGACAGCACAAATGTCGGCCACCAGCATATTGACGTCAGAAGGGCATCCGGCATTATCTCTTGCTCCATAGAATCCTCACACAGCATTATTGCGTGTGTGAGGTATTCGGCGGGCTATATTATTTTTCATAATGTTCCAACAATCTTTGTGGAAATTGCTGGGAACATTATAGTCGTTGGACTGCATATCCACCCCGTATGCAATGTTTCCAGACAAAAATAGATTTCTTTTTAAATGAAACATTCTAAAACTTCAACATTGGGTCGGTGGGGGAGGGGGGAATTACTAAGTAGTGTGTTAAAAATAGTCGTGTGTAACGTGTAATGCACCTTAAACACAACATGCCTATATCAACAAGTGTTCCAACGAGATATGCAAAAGATTGTATATAATGTAGAGATTTTCCAGTCCGGTTTGAGAAAGAAAACCCCCATGAAATAAAATGATTTTTGAATAAAATTAGAAATCATTTGTCGTGTTTAACCGTTGCTTGTGAAAAGGTTGACAACCGATAAGGTACCCAACTGCTTCTCGCGTTATAAGTTCATGTTAAAGCGGACTCAGAGATTGTCAGAGACGGCGTACTGCAATTTTCTAACAAATGGTGTTTTTTGCATATACATATGCTTTTCATATAGTAATCACGTGTGCTCTCTCAGTCAGCCTTTAGTAAAACAACATTAAACATTCATAGTTCGTATTATCGTATGTGCAAAACATTATAACGCGAGAAGCAGTTGGCATTATCGGTTGTCCAACCTTTTCTACAAGCAACGTATCTCAGTGCAAAAAACAACGCCCCTCAAGTCATCCAGTGGTGAAGTCATCACAGACCGAAGTAAGCAGATGAGCGCTGGGTGGATGGAAAACTCCTGTCTGAGCTCTACTCGACAGAAAAGGATGTCACATCCTCAGCCCTTGACAAGATCACGAGTCTTCCTACAATGGATGCCCTAGATGCTGTACCTACAGTGGCGAACTTGACATGGCCTGACAGTTCTATCATCGGAAAAGCCCCGGGGGAATGATGGAATACACCAGACTTGATCAAATGCTGCAAAAGCTCTCTGCTTCACCCACGACATGCAGTTTCTGTCAATGCTGGGAGGAAGAGCTGTACCAAGGACATGCGCGGGACTCAAAGATCATCACCCTCTACAAGAACAAAGGTGAATTGAAAGAAGTGATTGCAACAATTAAAGGGGGATTTAACTCCTTAGTATTGTCGGCAAAGTTTTGCCCGCGGGTGCGTTGCTGCGTCTTTCAAGTCCGGCTGACTGAAAGGGTGTATCCTGTGTCTCAGTGCGGATTTCGTGCTGGCAGCTCTACGATCGATATGATCTATCTCCATACGCCAACTACAGGAAGAAGTGAAGAGAACCAACAGAAGCACCTCTACATTGCTTTCATAGACATGACCAACGCCTTTGACCTGGTTTAGCAGGAATGGACTGTACAAATCCTCCAGAAGATTGGCTGTCCACCAAGGTTCTGAGCATCATCAGATATTTCCACACTGACATGAAAGCACCGTACAGAGTGACGGCAGCCTATCAGAGCCGTTTGACTTCGCAGTGGTGTTAAGCAAGGTTGTGTTTTGGCCCCACGTCTTTGGGATATTCTTTTCAGTACTCTGAAGATTAGCATTCGGTAAGCCACAAAAGGCATCTACATGCACACCAGGTCGGATGGTCGGCTCTTCAATCCTGCACCCGCCTGAGAGCTAAGACAAAGGTCGTCAGGTATGTCGGACATTTTGTTTTGCTGATGCGTGTGCATTACTTCACATTCCAAGCAGGAACTTCAGCTGCTCAAAAATCGCTTCTCACAGGCTTGTAAGGACTTCGTACTTGTCATCAGTTTGAAAAAGACTAATGTCCTTGCCCGGGATGCTCAGGGACCACCTGTCATCACAATCGACAATACACACTGAGGTTGTTCAGGAATTCACCTCTAGGGTCAACCATCGTGACAGTGTCTCTCGATGGCAGAGCAATCGGCAAACGCATTGGTAAAGCTGAAGCTACTATTTGCCGGTTCCAAACGCGTGTGTGGAAAAACCAAGAGCTGTCCATTAAGACAAAAGCAGCAGTTACAACGCCTGCATCATCAGCCCATTACTGTATGGCAGTGAGTCATGGACTACATACTCTATGCATGAGAAGAAACTCAACCAGCTTCCATCTGCCGCTGTTATTAGACGCTTTCTGGGTGTCACTTGGAAGAACATGGTGCCAAATTCAGAACTCCTGACTCGAATTGGACTCCCACCATCTATACATTTCTTAGACTCCGATGGCTGGGCCATCTCCGATAAGAATGGAGGATGGCCGTATACCGAAAGAATATCAGTATATTCATCTGTACACATCTGGCAAGAGGAGGAAAGTGATCGACCCGCTACGCTACAAGGATATTTGTAAGCGGGATAGTGTACCTGGGACCATCGAAGTTTGGGTGATGGGAGAAACTTGCTGACAATCGCACCTTATGGCGGAGAACAGTTGAAGCAACACTTGAGCTGCGAGAAAAACAGGATCATCAGCCCAGGTTGAGAAGCAGCGAGCTAAAAGAAAGCCTGCACAGATCAGTGGATAGTCAAGATGTTGACATTCCTATATAGTAGCACCTGTGGCAGAGAATGCCACTCTAGGATTGGCCTCTTCAGCACAGGACGTCGCTGTTCACCTAAACTGTGACTCAATGTGGCGCTTTATCCATGTCGCTGCGACCTGACGTAGGCCATGGTGAGTGTGATCTCATATTAGACACAACCTAACATAACAACCATTCGTGTACAGGAAAGGGCCAGACCCCTGAGAGCGAAGAATTTAATGACTGGCTATAATAACGGCCTTTAAAGGATGATTTATATCTTCAAGGCAGAGAGATAAGGTTCATCACTACTTTTTAGTACATGAGGGTTGAGGCAAAATGCTTAAAGGTATAGTAAGGTACTATGGTATTTAGTTTTCGCATGATGCAACTATTTTTCGGTTTAGCAATTAACCTATCTGAAGAGGATTCCTTGGCTAGTTTTCCAGGTTAGTTCATACAAAATTCCTAACAGACTGTTTACACCTCTCACCTAACCGACAATTTTGATTGAAACTCCACGCTAGTCTTCCAGTGGTCCTTTGTTCATTATGTTTTGTAATGCACCAATATAATACCAGCTCTGTGAATTTTCGTCATCCTACCGGGTTGAGTATTACACGTGATGTGAGATTAATTTGAGTGTCGTTTTAAACATTTAGTCAGGAAAGTTAGTGTTGAAAAAACCCATGTGCGCTTGGCCGGATTCGAACGGCGACCTTCGTATTACTAGCGTGACGCTATTGCAAAGGAACTATCAAGCCTGATTGGTAGATGAGCATAGATATCATCTATAGGGTAGGTCCGAAAGGTGCCCTTCGTTTCCTAGCGTATAACATCCGAACGGTATATTGCAGTACGATTTATATATATTTTTTAAATTTTAACTAAGTTCTCCAGGTAGAAAGGATATATATTCACTATTTCCCGGAGACGGCCACGTGCATGTTAGTGTTGAAAAAAAAAAAAACCGAATTCAACTTTTTAAAAAAACAAATTGAACAATAAATATAATATTACAGTACTCATACATCCAATTCGCGACAGCGAATGTTGTTATCGATCTGTCGAGTCTACCAAAATGTATCGACAAAAGGTCAACAAATTGACTAGCCGACATTGAAAAGTCTACATCGATAACCGAAACTAGTTAATGTAAATCAAACCGAGCCATCAGAACCCCAAATACTTCCTATTAACTTGCTTAACTTAAAGGTTGTAAATTGAATGATAAATTGTGTCTGGATCCTTTTCCATGTTTTATAAGAAATAAAGGAAATATTTTTCAGGTATTTATGACCTTTATTTAAACGGATTGCGGATGATGCGAAAGCTACACTGCGCAAGAGGTAGAGGGATAGTAATTTGATGAACATGGTAAGTAAGTGTTCAATATAAGTTTTAAATTTTGCTAGTATGTTCTGTTTGTTACTATAGATGTATTCGCTTGTATGCAGGGTTACCTTTATTGAACATCTAATGAATTGATTATAATCTAATACTGTAAATTTAAAAATGTTTTTTTTTACTTAAATTAAGTGTACTATAATTTTGTAACTGGGCATATGGTTAGAAAGAGGGATACGTAATTTCCTTCTGAATATGGACCCCGTATAAGGAAAGAAATAAACAAACAAGAGGGTATTGTGGCTTTTACGTTATTAATTAGTTTATTTGTATATAAATTAACAATATTAATTTCTTCCCAGTCACATAGTCTAACAACATTTAGCCACGTGATTTGAAATCAAAAATTCCGTATCCGTGCCTGAACATTCAGTGTATTCATAGTCATGTATGCTCGAGGCTTTACATACGGCCAAGGAAAAAAGAAGGAGTGAACCAACACAATTTAGTTAACGTAACCTTATTAACACATACGGCTACGGTATGATAAGTTAAGAAACAGCATAGAGGAAAATGCACCCCTTAATGACTTAGCGCCAGGCTAAGAGGGGATTACATAAATATTCTGTCCGCTACATTTAAGTTATGATTAATAAAGAAACCTCTATATAAAGAAGCGTCAACGACATGATGACAATGGCCACATCGATATCTTATAGCTAATCTTGCCTCTTTAATGGCTTCAGGATCTACTTAAAGATACATCATTAAGTTGATATTTAAATGTCTACTGCGACATTTTGTGTCTTATAAGGACTGATTGTAAAATAATTCCTGTAAGCTCTATTATTATAAAGTACGTTATTCGCCAGTAACCTTTGATGACGCCACAGGGAAGATAACCGAACAGCTGAAACAAAGGCAGTAAACTTGACTGTATGAAACAGAGTGTTCTATCCGATTATCACGCAAAGGGCAGTACTTTTGTCTTCCTTCTACGTAGTTATGTGTTTTTTTTTATCTAAACTTCTGTCTTATTAACATACAAGCGTTGAGTGTCTTTTATTCCATATTGTGATAATATAACAACATAAAAAGCGTTCATTATTTATTGTTCTCTTATGATCGCACTAATAACTGAAACAATGATATATTTGCATATTGATTTGTTACATCTTCCTATCACTCTCAATGGTTTTTCGCTACTGGTGTTATTTATATGTGTAAGGGACTTTCTCTTGAGCAAAAAAAAATATGATTTGTCATCATTCTTATCAACGTCAATGTTAGCATTAAGATGATCCCGATATCAGCGTCCTGCTGCTTGCCTGCCTACTGTACATTGCTACACAACATTATAATTACAACTACAACAACTACTACTGATGCTACTTACTACAGACTACAACTATTACAACTACAGCTACTACTACTCCAACTACAACAAAATCTACTACGGCTACTGGGGACAGTTCGATATCCGCCGTGTCATTGCTCCGACAGGTTTTTTCTCCGAACAGGTAATTACTCCGAACATACTGTTCTATGGAAGCTCATAAGTCCGAAAGGTTTGTTCCGAAGGGTCATTAGTCCGAAGTTCATTAATCCGAAAGGTGTTTCTCGAAAAGACAGATCATTACTCCGAAAGGTTTTATATCCGATCGATTCATTCTTCGAAGGGTTCATTTGCTCGAAAGGTGTTATTACGAAGGGTCTTTATTCAGAATATGAAATAAGGGTCATTAAGCCGAAAGTTATTTGATCCGAAAGGTTTTTACTCCGAAAGGTCATTATTCCGAAGGTCGTTTCTCCGAATTTTCGGAATATCGACCTTTCGGGATAAAAACCTTTCGGATTAAAAACGTGCATTTTTATTCTGAAGGGTCATTACTCCGAAAGGTCATTACTCCGAAAGGTTTTTATTCCGAAGGTCGTTTCTCCTTTTATAAATATTCTTTCTCTTCGTTTTATCTGGTTTTCTTCATTCCAACCGTTCCTTCTTTTTCTTCTATCTTTCCTTCCATTTTTTTCTTTTCCTTCTGTCTTTCTTTTCCTTCTATCCTTTCATTTCTTCTTTTCTTTCCGTTTTCATTTCCTCTCTTTCAACCTTTTCCACCCTTTCACTCTTCTTCATATTTCTGCCTCACTGTTCTTACAGGCCATTTTTCTGTCTTTCTTTGTGTTTGTATTTCAGTCTGTATTTCCACTTTTTTCTGTCTCATTTTGTCTGTGTGTCTCCCTCATACGGTTATCGGTCTTTGATTCGCTTTTATTCTGTCGTCGTTCTTTCTTTCTTTTTATCCGTCTGCCTTTCTATCTTACAGCATGTCTTTCTGTAGTTTGTCTTCGTATCTCTTTCTCAGTCTTTCGTTCTCGATTTTGCTTTTCTTTTTCAATTTGACAATTCCTTTCTTGGTTTTTCTCGTTTCCTTTTCCTTTCTTTCTGAATTTCTTTCTTTTTCTTCTATCTTTCTATTTTTTATAATTTCATTCCCTTTTCCTTTCAGTATAACTGCTTTCACTCTTCGGTTATAATGCACGGCGTCCTCCCAAAATTTGGTGAAATCAGTTTTGTGTACAAAAGCGTAGAAAAATTTGATTGTTGGCTAAAAACTCACATAAACGATCAATCTTTACAGGATTTTCGGCCAAAATAAGAAAGAAAATCACAAAGTTAAATAAAGGCCAATAGTCCAACCGCTAATAGCCTCGTCCTATCAGAAGAAAGTGTTTTTTCCTCATTTACCCTGTGAAATCCTAGGGCAAAATGATGTTTGGTTTTGGATGTTACGAGCGAAAACGTGCCCTTTTTTGGTCGACCAATATTTAATTTTACATAATAAAATCAGGTTTTGTAGGTCTCACATCAAAACGGCTTGAAATATCGGCGCAAAACTCAACAGATGGGTGTTTGGGTTGAAGGCCGTTCTATCAAGATTAAAACGTTCTACACTTAAATCGGGTTAGCCCTCTTTAACTTTAAAATGATGTTTAGAAATTCTGAGAAACCGTCAATGAATTTTCGGAGTATATAACATTGTTAATGAAGGTTTTTCCTCCGAAAGGTTTTTATTCCGAAAGGTCGATATTCCGAAAATTCGGAGAAACGACCTTTCGGAGTAATGACCTTTCGGAGTAAAAATCCTATGAAATAAAAAATAGGTTTTTACTCCGAAAGGTTTTTATTCCGAAAGGTCGATATTCCGAAAATTCGGAGAAATGACCTTTCGGAGTAATGACCGTTCGGAATAAAAACCTTTCGGAGCAATGACCCTTTTATAGATTTCGGAATAATGACCTTTCGGACCAATTGCCGTTCGGATAAATTTACACATCGGAGAAATAGACTTTCGGAGAAATTACCATTCGGAGTAAATACCTTTCGGAATAAAGACCTGTCGGAGTAATAACATTTCGGAACAAAACCGTTCGGACAAATGACACGTCGGAACATCGACTTGCACCCCTCTTAAACAACCCCCTCCCATCGATTTATACCAAACTTGGACTCGGACAAGGATATTACAGAGTCTCTAAAACACATCAGTGGTGTGTAGGAAGTGACACCATATCCACTAAGAAAAACTGTTTAATAAACTTGGATGGATAAATATATCTGCCTGGAAAAGGACAATGACGGTATGTGCTGATGATGAGTTCAAAGGTTATTCAAAGTCATTCGAGCTCAATGACCCGATCACGGTCCGATTTTTCATATGATGATTTCTCCTTCAAATGGAAACATAATCATCAAAAAACATTCAGATACTAATCTTGAGTTAAATTGGTCTAGTCGTTTGGATAGTAGAAGTAAAAATGTGCACTAAATTAGCATATGGACAGTGTGTGTTAATAAATGTGGATACCACATTTGGAGACTTTCTGAAAATGACATCGAAAGGACACATTTCGTAGGCCTAAAGTTTCAGCGGGGTAATGAGATAAAATATGAACTTTCTTCTGATATCAAAATCTCAATTTTGATGGAGTAACTTGGGGGGGGGGGCAGGTTGTCGATCGGGTCATCTTTAAATGGATCCATGCAGAAAATGACATTTGTCCCACGAGGCACTACTGTCAGGAAATTCAGATACCTTGCTATTATTGCTAAAGGGGGGAATTTGAGTTACCTTTTCAAAGGACAGACAAAACATAGAACAATATCTAGAATTTGCCAAACTGTGTTTTATTTCTTCCAAAAAGAAAAAACATGCAAATACGATCAGCAGATATTTCAGAATAGCCAGCCAGGTTTTCACATCGACAGACAATATAAAACTCAATTATGACAATTTGTTTTGAGGAGGTAGCTCGTATTACAATATGACACCCAGAACAAAGCTGTTGCCAAACAAAACAAGCCACAAATTCCTAGTAGCAGCAAATTTGTTGTTGATTTGTTTTAAAACAATTGTACATGTTAATGTATAAACGATGGAAACACAATAGGACACCTTTAAATTACGCTGTGAATCGAGAAGAGGCAAAGTTACGCTTAGTAAAGACAGTTAAATGCTTATACAAACCTGTGGGAAATAATACCTTTGTATTAGACAGACACTTAAATACCATTTCCATTGATAGTGAAATGTTGAAAAGCTGATAGACAAACAGATTCTCGATACAGGCATTGAAGAAAGACATACTACTAGGACATAAGGTCATTCAGCTTACAGCTGCGAGAGCTCAAAATGATTACCTGAGCGCATTGATTAAATTGTACTCGGCAGGAAAGTGAATGTTTGAAATTACAAAATTGTTTGTTTCAGAAATGACAGTATTCTTTTTTAGAAAGTCGTTTACATTTCGATTGAACGCGTGGATTTTTTGTTGGCGCAAATGTGCATATATCAAACGTTGGGACTAGTATAATTTACTTTACAAGCAACTGTTTTGTCGCCTTTTAACAATAATCTAACATTGTTCTAGATAAGAATCACAACTAGATAACGTAATTGTACAGCAGTACATGTATCATACTATTTCCATTTAAATTCAACCGGATAAATATTACAAAAATAACAAAATCAAAGTGAGTGGTGAAGCAGTACATTGGTCATATAAAGTTCCATTCCAATTAAATCGAATTGATACTTTTTTGTTCCTGACAATGTTAAAAATCATAGGGCGAACCTTTGATTTTTATTCTTCTTTTTTTATAATCCTTCATGAAATCGGTATTGTACACATTCGCGGTCCTCTTCACATAACACTTCTCCTGGTTAAAAGCTCCCTTTGGGGAAAGTCAAGCAGGAGAAAGCGCATTAGTGGCGGAGGAAAATGGCCATTTCAACACTTTACCAACATGTGAACAAATCCGTTCGTCCCTATTCCAGACATTGTTTATTTTGTTTCACATGTTTTATTTTGAGTTATAACATATCGAATCAGACCATATCAAAGAATGAGATATATTTTATTGGAAACGTTCTTCTTTAAGTAAAAACGACACTTTTTGAAAATGGCATAAAGGGGTTGGTTTACCTCTGTTATTTACAGCACATTGGGTTGTTAAATAAAATGTACGCAACTTTATACTGTAATGCATTTAAATTTTAAAGTTACACTCCATATGCAGCTTTCAAAGGCAGTGATATGTTATAACTCCAAATAAAACACGAAAACATGAAAGAACCAATGAAAGAACAATTTCACAAAGTTTGTTTCTATACTGCAATAATATTAGTGGTCGTGAAATCTAATATTGCAAGCCTATCAGGTGGATTTAAAAGAAACGCTCACACCAAAATTCTTGGAGATATGTTTGCAATTGCCTTTCATAAGGACAGGATTTGGGAAGGAGGTGTAGTGCGTGTAGTCGGGCTTAAGTATAACCTATCATAATAATGCTTGCAGCTTAAGTGTGAAAACTTTCCATTTTCACCCCCAAACTGTCTGCATGTATTTTTGAAGGATCACCAACATCAGATGATTTGACTAAAACGGAAATCACAGTGTTAAGTTGGAAATACTCTGCATCCGATGTACTGAAGATAAATGATGAGCTGGTATATGGACATATGAACAACTCAAAAGACTAAATTGCGAACGCCATATAATCATCTTACACATTGAGTATAATCCGAGATTCGTATATGGCGTAGTCCTTTGTAATCGATAATAAGCTTACACTTTTCTGTATCGTTAATAAATCGTAATAATCAAATATTTACCATTGAAATTCAATGCTACACAAGACTTTCTGGAAATATGATAGCCATAATTCATACCTTCTATTCATCTTAGCGGCATTACCTATGGTTATGATTTCAGTACTGATCTTTTATCTCAATGCAACACAAAGCCTTCGGCAGTTGATAGTGTATATGTTTTTTGGGTTGACATTTCTAACACACTTGTATTTCGAACTAAGAGAGAGAGATACAAAATCCTGCGAGACAATTCGGGCACTGCGAGATCAAACCTGACTTACGGCGGATGAAATAAAATTTAAACCTTAACGAATATTTGCCCATCGATATTGCACTAAGCAGCTTTTCTTTACCCCATATCCAGATCTTAAATGTAACACACGGCGCTATTTAATTAATAAAGCGACGTTGATTAAAATTGAATTGATGACAGCTGCCGGACATATGCTTGTTTTAGATTTATAAAGAAATGAGCTTGTGCACAAATGATCGAATTTTATAATAAAAGTTTTATGATCTTTACTTGATTTGGTTCAAGAATTTGGTTGTCCAAAACAAATTACATAATACACCCCAATTAGGAAGATTACGTTATGCGGTTTACTAGTGTAGTGTTTGAAAGCGTTGCAGTTCACGATGAGATTCCACACAGCGAAGGCTCCAAAAATGACAGCGCACAAAGTTCATACAAAACTCCTAGGTATTATATCCAAGGGGATCTTCTCAGTCCGGAAGGTAATCTTGTCCAGCAATTGAAGACGTCAAGGTTAAATTAAGTCCCTCGACGACATACTCCACAGTATATCAGTCCAAGATAATCACCACGAGTTCTATCTGTCCACAATTTGGAATATATGTGATTCCCAGCATCCTTTAGGCTTCAAAGACCGACAGATTAAAGGGGGAATAATTAAAGCAATCTGCTCACATGGCATTTATATATCGGCACTATGTGTGCGCAAAACATCTAGCATTATTGTAGATAAAACTCGCTATCCATACTGTATAGTGATGCAACTGCTGACGGCGAGCATTAACTCCTGATTAAACTGATGGCATAGCCTTCCCCCGTCACAACTCCTATTCTCACACAGCTAGATTTCCCTTTCTAACAATATCATTACATCATCTCTCAGGCATAAAATGACCTTGCAACCATCAAATCCGATGCACATCTCAATTAATCAATTATATATATAAACATTTGTGTGGGAATCCCTAGGGTCGCAATGTATGAGCTCAAACATAAAAACAAGTAGTTCTAAGGTACTAGTTTACATCTTGGGAATTAACCCCACTTCCACTATTGTCCATCTACAAACAGGGGCAGCAGATAAACAACTCTGGGAATCCCCTTTTCTCTCTTTTTAGTAAACAAAGTGCTTTTCCCATGAGAAATCTTTTCTCAAATAAAATTGAGAAGAAAAATAATATTTTTTAAAAGTTTCTAAATCAGAAAAATGGAGGCATATAAAATCCTCACCCTTAAAAAGAAAATTGAATGAAATGAAAATTTCCAAAATCTGGCTTTATACCTCTAACCATTTGTGGTTAATTTTACATAAAGTGTAAGAGTGAAATTTTTACACTTTTTATTATGATGTCTTCATTGTTGCTTAGTCAATATTACATAAAATGTAATACGAAATTTTTGGAACAAAATTTAGGCAGCTCTGGACAAGGGCATCTGCCAAGACACTTTCTTTTCTTGATATGTCTTCTGTCCAGATTGTATCTTGTAGAGTTAAAATCCACCTGACAAGTCTCTGATTTCTGTTTCATTTGGGATGAAGCAACGATTGTTCGTGTACAAACTAGAACTGGGTGCCACTGTGGTAATCAAAGTACACTTCAAAATTTGGCACATGACGTAGCAAGCAAGCCATTCTTTATCAATTGTTGAAGTTAGTTTTTGAGTTTGTCCAAAACTCTTAAGAGTAATAAACATACAGGAGGCCCCAATCTACATCATGTTCATCTGCTTGCCTGAGAACTCCACCACAGCCACACACTGGATTCAACTGCCAACTTGAATTGTTATTCTGAAATCTGGCGCCCAATCAAAACTGGGCATTCATTCAAAATAGATTTGATTTTCTCAAACGCTTTTTGGAATTGCTTGACCAGACAAAAATTTTGCGTTTTTCTTCAGAGGGTTGGTCAGCGGGACACGCCAATTGGAAAATTGGGACAGTATTTTCTGTAATACCGACCATACCTAAGATTATGAGTTCTCTCTTGCCCTGTGGTGGGGGAATTTTCAATGACTTCAACTTGCAGATTTGATGGCCTAATTGCCCTTGTCCTACAAACCATGCCTAAGATGTGACATTTGCATGGAAAATTCAATTTCACCAGATTCACAGTTAACATGCCTGGCTGAGATAATTTCTCAAACAATTAATGGAGCTGTCCCATGTGTTCTTCCCATGCTTCCACTGTACACAAGGTGATCATCGACATAGGCTTCATAATTTATATGTCTGTCAAAACTACTCTGTCAACTACCTTCTCGAATGTGCGGCGAATTTTTGGGACCAAATGCCATTCTTTTGTATTGGTATAGGCCATTCGGGGCCGTACAAAACGCTGTGAAATTTCTTGTGGCACGGTCAGTGAGGGGAAGTTGCCAATACCCCTTCAACAAATCAAATTTGCTAACAAATTGGCCTTTCCGACTCTATCTATAAAGAATCAATCCGGGGGGAATCGGATCTGAGTCGTTTGGAACAGAAGAGGTTGACTTCCGAAAACTTGTGACAAAACGGAAGAACCATAGGTTTGGAACCAAATACATGGGGAACTCCATTCACTAGTGCTTTGCTCTACTATTCCATTGTCTAACATTGTATTTCACCTCATTTTGATATGTTGCAACTGATTGGCTTAACTCTATCAGAGGTTGCTTTACAGGCTCGGAGTCCATTACATCTATGTCATGGGTTATGACATGTGTCTCCACTGGGTACATCAGGACATATGTTTTCCCACTCATGAATTAAACTCTTCACTTTTCACCTTGTGGACTTTGTGGGAGGTGACCTATTTCTTGTCTAAATGGCAAGTTAGTTCAGAATTTTGCAATTTGACCACCATACTCATTTTCTGGTTTACAGCTGCAGTTTTTTGTTCAGGTTCTGACTCTGTGATGCCATCATTTGTACACTCATGACTAACTTAGATGACATTACATGGCAGGCTTTATGTCATCATCTCTTATTATACTCTTTGAGCATATTATGTGATAATTGTCGACTTTTACGTCTACCTGGTGTTTTGATCACATAGTCAAGGTCTCCACTTTGTTCCAATCTCATATGGTCCAGAAGAGTGGCTGCAAAGGATGCCCTCTGTATTGGATAAAAGTGCAAAACTATCACCTGGCTTGAATACTGTTCCTGGCATCGTTGTCATACCATGTTTTCAGTTTTTCCGGACTCGGTTTTGAATTTGGTTTGGCAATTTCAGTTGGCGCTTTGGAGCCTGTTTGAATTGAGACACATAGCCTAACAAATTCAATCAGATTTCAACAACCACTTTTCTTGTCAGTAGCTTCAAATGGCCCCAACTATTGTGAACCAAAACACCAACTCCAATGGACTGAATCCTAATGACTCTTGTACAGCCTCTGGTAGCAAATAACAGAAGATGAAATCCTCATCCCAATCCCTCTCAACAATTCAAAACAACGTTTTGTCATGTTTTCACTGTTTGGGGGTTACCTTTCAGGGCCCCTGGGATCTGGGTGGTATGCTGAAGAACTGTACTGGAAATTCCCAACTGGTCGATGACTTGTTGGAACAAACGGACAGGAAATTTGATCATTGATCAGACTTGAATTGATTTTGGAAGACCCTACTAGGGTGAAAAATTTTGTTAGCGCTTTCACTTATACTTCGTGCCCTAATATTTCTCAATGGTATAGCCTCAGGGAATCTTGTGGAAGCACACATGATGGTCAGTAACTATGATTCTGACTTGGTCTTTGGAAGTGGTCCTACAAAATAATTAACCACCCCTAATAAATGGCTGGATCTTCAAATGCTGGTATTGGTTTGCAAGGGAGCAGTAGTAATTTTCTAATTGGGCTTGCCCACCATTTGAGATGTGTGACAAGTCTTACTCAGACACATCTTTTCGAGTGTCGGCCACCAAAAATGACTCCTAAGTCTGTCATTGTTTTTCTCATACCCTAAGTGTCCTGCCATGGGACTATCATGGGCTATGACATCACTTCCCTATGGTATTCCTTAGGCACTACAATTTGATGCACACAAACTTCCATTTCTCATCTACAAGTGCAATCGGGTGGCCGCCTTTTTCATGAGGACACCATTTGTTTGTAGAAACATACATGAATTTTCTCGGCTTCCTGTTTGCGACAATGCCCTCTCTCACCTAATCTCCTAAGTGCTGGGGGTCGTGTGCTGATCATTTTACAGTTGTCATGGCTTAAGGGTCTCCTTTACAGTCCCTAAACTCTATCATGATCAGCCGGTGCGATTTTCATTGTTTACCGCTTGTCAACTTTGTCTGTGCTCAGGGGCTGGATTTCACTAAACAGGGAATTTAGTCTCCCCTGAAGAGGGAAGATGACCTCCAAATTCTCTAATTTGAGAGAAAAGTATCCTCTAAATTTTGGGGACTAAATCATCCTCAACACTATTTCTATATGTGTGGAGTATTTGGACTCAATACACCTGCTCATGTTTCCGTGAGGACTTTTCTGTCATGACCAGTTACTGCAAATGCTGAGGGAAAAATGGCCTATTTCCTCATCAAAATTGATCCACTGTACAGGGCACTGGGAAACTATGGGATCTGGGAGTACGTACTTTCCCCCCTGCCAAATCATTCCATAACAACTTGGACACCCATTGTACTGGGGTTATGTCTAACAACAATTGTGACACAGTCCAGAAACCAAGTCTGAATTCAAAATTCATCTTTGTGAGAGGGACATAAACAATCCATACCTAGCCCCTGAATCAATGCACTAGTCTGTGTACCTCTCAATATCAAATGGAAGGGCCTCTTCAAATATAAGGACTGCCGCGCAGCACGTGTCCCGCATGATCTAATGGGTTTTGGTCATCTAACTATCACCTGAAGTGACACAAAATCCCTCCAAAACAAAAGCTTAAAGTATCCCTTACTTTTTCGGTGTCAATCCCCTTTGTGGGGATTTATGTTCTGAACAAGAGAATGAAAATTTATGACCTCAAAGTAAAGCACAACCTATGGTTTTGCCTCACTTTGGATTTCTCCATTTGGGTGATAGCTGTATCTCCCAACACCTGACTTTGTATGTCCTGGCTTTTTACAGTGATGGCATGTGAGTGATTTGGGTCCCATCCCATGCTTTGATTAGCACCATTAATGTCTTACTCCCCTTTTATGGGAACTGACTGGGAGTTCCATTCCGGAGTGCTACGATGAGCCGCTTGTTAGAAACCGATTATTGTTGTATTGTTGTACCTAGTACATTCTTGGCTAGCCTTACTAGTATGACTTAATTTGTTAGTCAAAGCATAGTCGTCGGCCTTCAGGGCTGCTTCACGCAAACTTCAATTTGTTTCAATCCAGATGTGTTTTGATATCGGGATTGTAAGAAACGTTTTGAAACTCTTCAACTACATCAACTCCCTAAGCGACCAAAATTTTGCCAGACTCTTATGAGAGAAGCCAGCGATCAAACAATTGTTAATGTAACGGGCAAATTCAACATGGGTACTGTGTCTGGTTCATCCTTTTGGACAAGACCTGAATTTGTCTATGCCTCTGGCACCAATTCATATGCTTGGCCCTGCCTGCTTAACCTCATCACAATCCACTACATCTGTCTAAATGAAATTGGTGCGAATATATTTTTTTTCTTTTTTTTTTTTTTTTTTTTTTCGGTTTACAAATGAAAAAACACTGGACTGTAGCAACAAGGTCCAAGACTCTTGGGCCATTTCAAACTATTGGCCAATTTCTCAAAGTGTAAGAAGAATTTGTCTACTTCTTGTTCCGGAAATTTTGGAACAGGCGAATATTTTTCGCCGCATCCAAACCAGATTTCTTGGAAAGGTATGAGAGTCGCTGTTGTTTCAATTTCTAATTACGAGCTCAAGAGCCATTTGTTTCAATCTCATTTTGCAAATTTTTGATTTTTCCAATTCTTGTCTTTTTTCAATGCAATTCAATTCTCTTTGTCTTGTTTCATTTGCATTTTTATTTCCATCCTTTTTTTTGTTGATTGCAATTTTTCTTCTCTAATCCATTTGCAATTTTTCGTTTTCCAATTGCATTTGCATTTCAAGTTCTTTAATGACTGCATCACTTGTTGCCTGTTCCAATAAAAAAACCTTTTCTAACCATCCAAATATGAACATCCCAAAACATCTCAGGGACACTTTAAATCAAATTATTTTTGTGACTTGCTTTCTCATAGCATGTTTTTGCCTCCAAGTCCTACATGCTTGGCTAGTTTCATTAATAGGCTTCTCAGCTCATCAAATTCTCCCAAGTTATTTGCCCTATGAAAACTTCTGGATCAAACTCCGTTGTTATTGTTACTCTACAACACAATATACCAACTTGAACCAAACTACAATGGTAGTACATGTAATAAAACAAAATTTGGTATGCCAACATGTGCACAATGTTTACAATTATTTTATCACATTTTGAGGTGTGTGTTAAATTTTGAACAATAGGCTCAAATTTATCTCAATGCAATTCCAGGAAAACGAGCCCCCAATATGTTTATGACGTCTCGTAGACGGTCTAAGGTCAGAAAACCTCTTCAAACACACATAATAGCCTTGGCACAATGAATCTAAAAATTATCTATAATAACAGTTTTAATGATCTTTACTTGATTTTGGTTCAGATTTTGGGATGTACCAAACAAAATTACAATACACAATTAGTTTAAGATTATTATGTTGACTAGTGTCCTGTGTTGAAAGCGTGGCAGTTCAACGAGGATATGTCCTCAAAGCGAAGCCTACCCAAAATGACAGCGAACAAGTCATACAAAACTCCTCAGGTATTAATTCCAAGGGAATCTGCTCAGTCCTGAAGGTAATGTTGTCCAGCAATTCAAGGACGACAAGGTTAAACTAAGTCCCTCGCGACTAATCCACATTATCAGCCAAGAGTACTCACACGATTCTATCTGTCCACAATTGGAATCCTATTTGATTTCCCAGCACTTTCGGCTCAAAGACGACAGTAGAATAATTACAGCAACTCTGGCTCAATGGAATATATATCCACGCACTAGTGTGAAGCAATAAAACTAGCATTATTGAGATAAAACTAGCTATCCATACTGTATAGCTGATTGCAACTGCGACGGCGAGACTTAACTCCTGAACCTGCTGGCCTCATCCTTCAGTCACAACTTCCTATTATCTTCACACAGCTTTATTCCCGTTCTAACAAGAATCATTTACATTCTCCTCATGCATAAACATGGCGACCCTTTGCCACCATCAAATCAGATTCACAATCTTAATTACATCACTTCATATATATAACCTTTGTGGGGGAATTCCTAGGTTCTGGCCATGTCTATGATCTCAAAACAGAACAAGTTTCGAAGGTTCTAATTTACATCTTGGGGCATTCCCACTTCCCATTATTGTTGCAATCTAACAAGGGGCAGGCCTGCAATAAACAAAAAAACTCTAGGGAAATCCCTTTTCTCTCTTTTATAGTACACAAAGTGCTTTTCCCATGAGAAATCTTTTCTCAAATAAAATTGAGAAACTAATATTTTTTAAAAGTTTGTTTAATAGAAAAATGGAGGCCTAAACACATAGGCCCTAAGTTATATTTTGAATTAAGTACAATTTTACGTAACTATTACTTACGTTAATTAATATTGTGATGTGTGTATCAGCTTTAGCGAATCTTAGCTCATCGGCACAGACTAATAAACGTAAGTCGATTTATTCAATTCAGTGCTTAGGTATGGGCAATGAAATGTGCCTATTGGTTGCTGACCGAGTTTGTACTACGGTTGATGATACACTGTCACAGAAAACCCCATTCCTAAATCTAAACAAGCATATATTCTACCGGGCAACTGTCATCCATTTAAATTTAATCAGCGTTCTATTAATAAACAGCGCCGTGTGTTACATGAAAGATCGGCGTAAAGGGTAAAGAAAAGCTGCTTAGTCCTTTCTGAAATTATCTTAAAAATGTTGCCAATGTATATAGGCCCAAATATTCGTTTAAGTTTAAATTTTATTTCCTCGCGTAAGTCTGGGTTGATCTCGCAATGCCCGAATTGTCTCGCAGGATTTTGTAGCTCTCTTTCTTGTTTCGAAATACAAGTGTGTTAGAAATGTCCACGTCAAAATATACACTATCAATTGCCGTAACATGCACAAAGCCCCTTCCAGAGCAGCTTAAGGGGCTTGGTGTATGAGATAAAAGATCAGGGACTGAAATCATAACCATAGGTAATGCCGCTAAGATGACGCTAAGATGAATAGAAAGGTTTAATTATGGCATATATTTCCAGAAAGTCTTGGTAGCGTTGAATTTCAATGGTAAAGATGTGATTATCACGATACAGAAAGTGTCAGCTTATAGCTTTCGATTACAAAGGACTGAAGCCCATATCGAATCCGGATTATACTCAATGGTAGATGATTATGGGCGTCGCAATTAGTATTTTGCGTTGTTATAGGTAAATTATTACCAGCTCATTCATTATCTTTCAGTCGCACTTAACACTGCGATTCCCTTTTTAATCATATCAACTGATGTTTGGTGATCTCAAAAATGAATGCCGATTAGTTTGGGGTGAAATGAAAAACTGTGAAAAATAGAAAGTTTTCACATAAGATGTAAGCATATTATGATAGATTATACTTAAACTCGATATATGCATTATACCTCCTTCCCAAATTCTGTCGTTATGAAAGGCCCCCAATGCAAACAATCTCCAGAAAAAAACAAATTTGACGGTGAACATTTCTTTCAAAGCCGCCTGACCAATTCTTTCAAAATTAAATAAACACTAAGGTGTCACGACACTCATTGCAGTATAAAAAGCGGTACGAAAATTGTTATTAGAAACAGAAGTAGCATAACATATTAAAAATCACCATGGTAGAAAGGGGGGGAAATGCAAAAAGAAGGTGGCACCTTGTATGCAGAGGTTGATCAAATTCAAATTTGTACACCCAACGCTGGTATACAGGTTCCAAGGATTGAAATAATGCATAGTTGGCTTATCTATGGGGCAATGATCGTTAAATGCTATAAGGGGCTGACTAACTCAAGGTCACAATATGACATTAATGAATATATCTAGCAGAAATTTGTTTACAAAGTTATGGCCAGCGGCAATTTCCGGACTTATTGAGGAAAATGTGGAAATTTTTCAAGAAATTTATTTAAAAAACAAAAAAATAAACTCCTTTTCTATGGTAATTCTTCGCTGGAAAGTTCTTAGTAAGGTAAATAAAAAGGGTTATCTTGAACATGCTTGTGCTTTGGAAAATGACATGATTGATATTAAAAGGAATGCATTTTTTCAAGGAAAAACACATTTCATAACTGAAATTTGCAATTTTTCTTTCATCAGTGTGAAAAATACTGGTTTTTACAAATTGGTCAGTCAAGTTATTTCCAAAAGAGATGTCTAGAGTGAAGTCACCCAGTGGTAGTTTTTAAACTTTATACGTGTGGATCTTTCATGAGCAAAAAACTGCGTGTAATCAGAGAGTACAATATTGCTTATTTAAACTAATACTTACGGAAGGAAAGTGGATTTAGCCCCCTTTTGGAAATAACCTCTTCATTATATGGAAAACAATTATTGCCAAATTCATCAAGTCGGATTTTGTGAGGTAACATTCACTTACTGGGCAATGTTTTCCGTTACAGGGTTAAAAAGGCATATTCAAAATTGCAAATATTCGCCATTTACTGGAAATCACTATGCCCAAATTAGAATAAAGAAAAGATTCACATAACCTTAAAAAAAAAACATCAGGAAACATTCACAATGTTATTTTGTTTCACATGTTTTATTTTGTAGTTATAACATATCACTGCCTTTAAAATTGAAATGCATTACAGTATAAAGTTACGTACGTAGCCCAATGTGCTCTAAAGAACAGAGATAGAAAACTCTTTTGTGCCATTTTCAAAATGTATCGTCACTACTTATAGCAGAACATCCAGTAAAATAGGTCTTATTCTTTGAAATGGACTGATTCGATATGTTATAACTCCAAATAAAACATGTGAAACGAAATAAACAATGTCTGGAATAGGGACGAGCGGATTTGTTCACATGTTGGTGAAGTGTTGAAATGGCCATTTTCCTTCGCCACTAATGCGCTTTTCCCCTGCTTGACTTTCCCCAGGGAGAGCTTTTGACCAGGAGAAGTGTCATGTGAAGAGAACTGCGAATGTTTACAATACCGATTTCATGAAGGATTATCAAAAAATAAAGAATAATAAAATCAAAGGTTCGCCCTATGATTTTTAACATTGTCATGGACAAAAATATTTATTCCATTGATTTTGAATGGAACTTTATAATTTATGACCAATACACTGCTGCACAATCACTTTGATTATGTTATTTAAATAATTATTCGGGTGCATTTCAAAGGAAATATATATGACAAACATACAAATGTACTGATGCACAATTACGTTATCGTCACTGTCAATAAAATGGCTAGAACAATGTTAAAAGCGACAAAAACAAAGCAGGACTTCCAATTGCTTGCAAAGTAAATTATATATAAGTCCCAACGTTTTGCACTAACATAAATCCACGTGTTCGATCGAAATGTACAGCACTTTACAAAAAAGATTGCTGTTATTTCGGAAACAAATAATTTTGTAATTTCAAACATTCACTTTCCTGCCGAGTAAAATTTAATCAATGCGCTCAGGTAATCATTTGAGCTCTCGCAGCTGTAAGCTGAATGACCTTATGTCCTGGTGGTATGTCTTTCTTCAATGCGTGTATCGAGTATCTGTTTTGTCTATCAGCTTTTCAACATTTTACTATCAATGGAAATGGTATTTAAGTGTCTGTCTAATACAAAGGTATTATTTCCCACAGGTTTGTATAAGCATTTAACTGCCTTTGGTAAGCGTAACTTTGCCTCTTCTCGATTCACAACATTCAATGGTTTCCTATTGTGTTTCCATCGTTGATACAATTTACATGTATGGAAAATTAAAAAGAAAAAAGAACAAATTTGCTACTACTAGGAATTTGTGCATTGCTTTGTTTGTCAGAGCTGTGTTCTGTGTGTCATATTATTTATATTCGTAAGGTTGCGCTCAAAGATCATAATTAATTTAGGATAAAAGTTAGTTGATCATTTCACACAAAAAATCATTTCCATAATCTTATATTTATGTATAAGATATTTATCTATCTGTCTGTACCTCTCCTCGATTCGTAACATAATTCAATGGTTTCCTACTTTTTTTCCCCGCATCGTGTAACAATTATACTGGATTAATTATTTAATTTAATTGTTCGTTTTCACATTCATCACAATATTGAGATGTCGTCTGAGTAAAGGGCGGCACCTTCGTGGCGTCGGAGGGCGGTGGAAACACAGGTTGTGTGGCGCAATTGGTTACGCGCTCTAGTTACTAACAGAGAGGTTGTGGGTTCGAGTCCCATTTATTCACAGCGAAACAACTCCCGATTTGTTATGAACGTCTTTCGCCTATATATATATATTATATATATATATATTATATATATATATATTATATATATATATATATACTATATATATATATATACTATATATATATATATATATATTATATATATATATATATATAATATATATATATATATATATATATATATACTGCTTAATGAAACACAATTTGTAAGAGGGTGTTGAGTTTCTTAAAGTGGGTATGTTCATATCCTTCCAACATTGAATTCGTTGGAAACCAAATTTGTATTTTTACCTAGCTGCTAAAGGCTTCTGAAAAAAGAGACCCCAACGCAATAACGAATTGGGTATCTTGGACTAGGCACACCTGTACCGCTATAGGCACAGGTCTTTGACCAGTTCAATATCTCAATCCCATGTCACAATCGATCCAGACGTTTTACTCGATTCAACCTTAATATATAGTCATTTATCGGCTTAATTCAACGAAGCGGGCGTTTAAGGTTGCGAAATTCATTTTGAATAGTAATTCCAGTCACAATATGAAAAAAGGAGATTTAAGGACTATCCATGTGCCTATAATTAAGAAAAACAGGCAAACAAAGGATATTCACCGCGTACCAACAAGTAATCTTGTGAAAGGGCTCACTCCATCCATGTAACAGATACTCTCGGATCTATTATTGATGTGATTTGATACCTGAGTTGAGACCACCTTTTCAGTCAGCTTACCAACAAAGGATAAATTAGATACAGGCCGGTAATTGGCCAACTGATTTTTTTCGAGAGAGGGTTTCTTCAAAATTAGAGTAATGATGGCTTTGCGAAGCCCAGTGGGAAAAGTGCCGAAGAAAGAGATGTGTTTACAATTTAAGTTGGCAAGGTTACAAGATCGGGAGGTGTTGCTTAACCAGCCATGTGGGCATCGGATCAAGAGAACAGCTCTTTGAAGGGCACTTCATAATTATCTCATGCAGATCTTCAGTAATAGGATGGAAATTAGTTAAGCTGCAAAGAGGATCAGAATGGTAATTGGAACATGTGGTAGGGTTAATATTGGTGGAAACAATCATACCTAGATCACGTCTGATCTTGTTGACTTTGGCAATAAAATGATTACAGAAACTATTTGCAGGATCTACAGGTGAATCACAATCTGGGAGATTGTTTGAACTTACATTAAGTAATTCATTTATCGTTCTATACATGTCCCTAAAATTACAGTCACCAAACCTGCTTGCGTAATATTTAGATTTTTCTAAGGCAATAGTATGCTCAGCTGCACGTTTAGCATCAATATACTTTTGGTAATCAGCATCTTCCTGGGTCTTTTGCCACCGTCTTCATTTCGACGCCTAACACGACGAGCTTCGATAACAGTTGCGTTATACCATTTAGGTCTATACCTAACAGAGCGTGGCTTGATCTTAAAAGAAACATGATCATCAAGAACAATTTGACGAGCTTTATTACAACCATTCAAGAAATCATCAACATTTGTCAGACCCTGCATGAGAACAGTTTCTATTTTCACGACAGAATCCAAAACTTGGTGATTAATGTTTTTGAAATTAAGCGAAGCTCTGAAAGTTCTGGAAGCCGTTGCTGCTGTCATACCAAGATGACAATATATTATGAGATGGTCAGAATAAAAGTGGGATTATCATCCCATTTACGAACTAAAGCATCATCTTCCTTGACGATAATTAGATCTAGTTTACGGTTCACTCAATGAGTAGGAACATTAACCAGTTGGCGATACCCCATAGATGTAAGAATTGCATTAAACTGAATCACTTCAGGCTTTGACGGCTGGTCACAGTGTAAACTAAAATCACCAAGTATAGTTCTTCCATGCAGGAGATCCGCATTACCAAAGAAATCTTCACCTTCATTCATGAAAGATGTTGTATTCATTCCAGATGGATCAGGTCGGTACTACAATGACCCCCCAAAGTGCATCAAAAATGAGCCAAAGGTTTTGAAAAGAAATGTTATGAATAAATATTTCATATTCATAAAACATAAGTTGATTTGTGTTTATGTTTACTATTTAAGATTTAATTGGCGGACAATACTTTCTGCAGAGGGCGTACGCAGATCACCGCTAAATAATGGAGTATACACTCTCGAATTGAGCATAGGCCTACAAAGAAGAACAAGTTATTAGAAGTTAAAGAAGGTATATAGAAGATATATAACAACCAACTCTGAAAAACGTTGGATCGTTGCACACAGGCGTGGAGCAGGGAAAAGAAAAAAACAGACGTCTGGGCTTTTATAGCTCCCAACAAAAGTCATTGTTACATAATTCAAATTTATGCATGGATTCACTTAACCTGGGTATTGGGAACTCATTATGTAATCGTTCACCTACTCTAATATGATTACTGAGGCGTTCAAATAGAAATACGTTTTAAGATTGGGTCTGAAAATTATTTCAACTTTATGAGCAACAGTGTATAAAAATTATAATAAATAATTAACAAGAGTATTTGATACCTACTTTTAAAGGTATCTTGATGTCAATGATTACCATACAAGAATGCCCCAAATCATATTTTGGTAAAAGAATGATCATATTTCTCTTATCACATATTGAGACCATCTTAGTTTATCCTCTGGCACTCTCTCAAAATATCCATAAAATTAAACTCAGTTAATCATTTCAGAAACCAATTTATGAGAAATCTCTTTTCATTATATGAATAATTACTTTTGGAAATGTGGCGCTTTTCGTCCCATTTGTTAATATTGGTGTATCGTCAGTTGCATGTCTATATATTTTTAATTTACTGATGTCAGTGTTGTAGCGCGTGACCATTTCTGGTATTCTTGGCCTTTCGGTCACAACCCCCATACCATTGTTTTTCTTTTAATGATTATGAAAATAAAAGCTTTATTGATTGATTGGTGAAAGGGGACACATAAGCATGATTAGGAATTCTGTCAGAGCATTGAAGATCAGGGCAGATGTATGTGTTGAAAAAAATCGGGAGTTTCCGTAACATAACCCATCTGACACACTTTTTTCTGACACACTTATGAATTCGGAAACCTTAACGGAATAAACCTGTGCTTTATTCCGTGAAGGGTTTCCGAATTTATTAGTGTGTCAGATGGGTCAGGTTACGGAAACTCCCGAAAAATCGGGTACATGTTGAAGAGCGATGACTACTAAGATAACTACTGTTATCATTGTAGTACAAAGCTTCATAAAACAAGTTGTATTCGGTACATGCGTAACACTCAAGTCGGTGTCTGAGATGTAAAAATGTTTATCTCGACTTCCTTTTCAGAACAGCATAATACTATTTGCATGCAAAAATTACTTTCGCATATCTTGAGAATGTAACCAAGAGGGTGCTGACACTTTTTATTTTGTTTCCGACCAGGCAGAACTGGCAGGCAACCGGTGGTTACATTTTAAAGCCGGCTCTTATGGACTGTGATTGAAGGTATATACATAATAAACTAACACAATAAAGGACTATTTTGGCAACGATGATTAGCTCGTTTAAGTTGTTGGAAAAAATGATATTATCGGTAAATCATCCTTACCCAATCGATTGTGTGGGCATTAATATAGTAATAATGGTTAATATAGACATAATATAAGGAAATCGACTATGTACAACGGAAATGATTTCACATTCATACATTTTTAACAATAATTGAGAGACTACGTCCGTGTCCTACTTTTTCAGTTAGCGCTGTCTGTAACTTGGGTGGGGATTAAAGTGAGATGATTGTGATTTTATGTGTTGAAATGTTTCTCATAATGACTTCATATTTGTTTTTTTATTCTTTTAGTGTTTCTGTTTTCCTTTTCTGTTTTCGTCCGTAGATATTTCATCAGTTCGTTTGACATATGTTCCTGAGATGTAAATAATGTCCTCAAAAGCATATCAGAGGTTACAAACCGTGTAAGCATATCTTTAAACTAGATGCTCGGGTGGTTGTCGCCTGGTACCATGAGTTGCCTCAGCAAATCGTTATTCTCGCGTGTACGTGTATTTAAATAGAATCGCCTTCATGGTTCCTTGGTGAGTTGTCTTGGAAATTGCTTTGTGTGTTTGTTAAACCCACGTGCTGGGATTTTTTGTCGAGAAGTGTTCAGTCAAGTGTAAATTTACTCTAGACGACCGCAGTGCTACCGCTTTGCTAGGAATTATTAAAAGACTTAGTAATTATGCGGGTTAATTATCTTTTCCTACTGTGAGTATCCAATCTATATAGAGTTCATTGTACGGCTAAGAGTGTTGAGCAGAACGGACAGGAAAACGTAATTGATTTATTTTGGTTATAGTTCGTGAATTTTATTCTTTGATTTTTTTTTGTTCTTAAAATTAAATATTAAAAAAATCCACGCCATTCAGTGATAGAAATATCACCAGTTTCACATATTGATCTAATATACGTATATACACCTAGACACATGCAAACATACAAACATGTATTGCCCATTTGTAATCTATAAAGAATCCACCATAAACTTTGATATCATTAAAAAGTGCAGATTCTGAATTAAAAAAAAAACCTTAGGCAGGTGCAATTTTGTAGATAAATAAAAAAAATAACCATAATCTAAAAAAGTTGAGATTTTTAAATGTCACTGGTAGTGTATTCTTTTATCTGGCCCTGTTTATTGGAATGGAATGCCCCGTAAAGATTTGTAGTAGGTTTATCATCTCATTTCCTGGGACCTTTAAGGATATATATCTAGTGAACTATGAATAAGTGCGGAAATCAGGAAATGCATCCCTTTAAACATGTTTCAGAAGTGCTCTTGGACTGTTCAATGAAATTATAGTGTAAGGTGTATTCTGTATAGATTTTTTTACAAAACCACAACAAAAATGAGTGAGCTTCTTTTTTAATCACCCTGTACACACCCATGCATTTGTGAAAAACCATACGTGACATACGCAAAAATATATTTTGTTTCTATACATAAAGATATGCAAGAACCACAAGTACACACAGACATATATAGACAGATATAGACACCGATAACTACCACGACACAAAACACGCAGCGGTTTTCTTTACTTTAATGAATGGCAAACAAATTATATCCTGTCGTTTCCTGGATGACAATCTTGTATGTACTGACGCCTGTTAGAGCTCTCCTAACCTTATTTCCAATGCAAACTAAGATATGTTGGTGGCAAATTGCAAAGGCCTGAAAATGGCTCGCTTACTTGCAGAAAAAATACAAATTACACAGCATTAAACTAACCGAATAAAGGACGTGTACTACATTTAAAGGTCTGTTGTACTTTTTAAAAGTTGACCTTCTAACTGCCAATGTAAAAATTCAAAGGCGTGCTGTTACTACTTTGCATTTTTACACTGTTGCCCATAAAGTTGGAATCAAATATTTTTACAACTTTTTATGGAATGATTCTTAGAGTGTGAGTTATTTATGATATGAAGGGTGTATATGGCCACACTACTTGATTTATCAGTCTCTTCCCGACATATCATCTCGAACGTAGTCCACAATTAATCCTTTACGAACTGTGTCCCTAGCCGGAAATGAAAATGTGCATTTGAACAGCAGATTTAAGGATTTTCTTACAATTTTTGTCACATCAGTTTCACAGATAACACATTTTTGGGTGATTTCGTGCATCGAAATGTTCAAGTACTGTTTTAAGTATCTATCAGTATGGCCACCCCAGGTATGAATCAGTGCGTCAAGATGCCGTGGCATACTGTCCACAAGGTTGTTTATGATGTCAATGGACAGAGCGTCCCACTCATCGGTCAGAGACTGAGCTGCTAACTCCTGTAGAGTTTGAGGAAGATTGTCCCTGTCATTGATGGCTCGGGCTAAGGCATCCCAGGCATGCTCGATAGGGTTCATCATATAAGGAGAGCAGGCAGGCCATGGTATCTGCTCCACCCCCCTGCCTCAAGACATTGTCTCAGTAGCCCTGTGCAGCGTGGCATTGTCGTCTTGTAGCCGAAAATTGTTTGCATAAACCCTTCTTGCATGTGGCAGGCAGTGTTTTTCCAGAATGTCCAAGTACAAGACGGTGTTGATTTTTCCACCTGTGACATAATGAATACCGGTCCATACCACTGAGCCGCCACCACCTTGAATCGATTCCTAAATATAGTCATCTCCAACCACGTAATCAGCGAACCCTTTGTCTTCCTCTTGATGGGGGGTCAAGATGTAGCGGCTCTCGTCATAAAGACATGTCGCCAGTGTCCGAGCTGAATCTTCTGTGTGCTCCCTAGCCAGTGAAGGCGAGCAACTCAGTGGTAAACGGTTGGGCGTGGACATTCATTCGTCGTGCTCAGTACCCATTTTGAAGCATCTCCGACATACAGTTTGCGGGAAACGTTTGATTCATTGTCTTCTCCACACGACGAAGACGGCTCGTTGGCATTTTTCCGGCTCTGCGGCACAGAGTTATTCAGTCGACGATCATCGCGTCTGGTAGGCATCGTAGTCGTCCGGGAGATTTCGTGGGCCTTGAAGGACCCACCTCTCGATGTCTGATGATTTTACAGACCATACTCTGTGATAATCCTCGAGTAAATCAGCGACTTTGGCTTGTTTGTACCCTTCCCCCTGTGTGCAAGCACTCTTTATCTTTGGCGAGGCATACCTTAGGGAACCTGTGTGGACAATTTTTTTTGTAAAGGTAATTAACCAACTCTTAAAACCAGGGCTCTTGCATACATGCTTGGAGCAGGTGAAAGGAACAAACAACATATGTCTGGCCTTTGATAACTCCGAACAACGAGAATTATTGGCGTAATACAGGAGGACTCATTATGGTCCTCATTCACTACTCTAATATATGACGAGCATTCAAATAGAAATAATGTTTTAAGATTGGGGAGATTGGGGTCTGACAAGAAGAGTCTTTTAAAAGACAACCGTCGCTTACGCCAGGATGTGAGTACTTATTATTTTAGTGTATCTGTCTATTCCCCCCACGAGTGAGGATTTTGAGCGACCTCTACCTCCCATAGATCATTTTCCTCCTTTTACTAGTTCTCAGCATCCCCATTTGTCTAGTTTAAGGTGGATTAACATCAGTTATGGCACCTGTTGGCCCTGGAATGTTCAGAGTCCCTGATACCACAATACATTGACCTGCGTGGAACATACTCACAAAAATTGGTCGGTGTTTGGTGGACAGGTGTATCGCCATGATCCGGTTTGGTTGGCACTGACCAAATGCTGTACTACACTTTCCTTATATCCTTATAGGTTAGGCTCGTGATTAGGCCATTAAATAACCTATATGCTGCGGAACATACCAGCAGTAAGGCGGAAGAACCACCAGGTTCAACGGCCAGTGTGGTCCAGAACTTTAATAGATTTGCGGCCTTGTAGACTCACCTCCCCTGATTGCAGGAAAGGCTGGGGGAGACAACCTGAGGATAAATCCAGGAGTTTTGGAGTCCCTAGGAGTCGAACTGACGCTCGACTACTCATCACCAGTTCGGCAACTCCTGCGACGCCGCTGGCACCAAACTGTATCGTTCGCGACGTTCCTTTTGATTTGTCCTTCAGCGTGGAGAGGGGGGATTCATGTGCATGGAAACATAGGATCTATAACTATCAATTGCCCCTGGCTTTGCGCCCTGGAGAGGACACTCCATCTTCGCTTCAAGCGTAGAACACACTGGAAGTAAGCAGGTAGTTTAGTACCGTTTAAGTGCTACTTGCTTGATTGGCGTAGGGCATAGCGCCAGGGGCTACTCCCGACGGTGGGAGAGATCATGGCATCTCACTGGACAGCTAACCCCTGCCCGCCTAAGCTGGGCAAGCCTCAGCAGTTGGGTGCTGTTCCGCCACAGTTAGTCTTCCTCATAGGTGCATGGGGATAGTGGAGACATTCATGAAAAGCTTACTGCACTCTGCACTGGCAATCAAGATAAGAAACCCCCAAGAAGACAACTCCCCTCAAGCTGGATTTGGAATGGGCGTACCATGACACCCCTGGTTTAAGTGACAATCTCAAATGATATCAATATACTCGCAACGACAGCCTCATTACTAATGAGCTCCTAAGCTTCAAGTCGAGACAATATAGCCACTTACAAGAAACACGTCTATCATATTCTGGTACACTCATGGAAAAGGACTACACCATTCTTTTGGCAAGGAAATCCGCAGAAGAACCTCGTGAATTTGGCGTGGTTTTGCAGTTAGTAACTATCCTTCCGGATTCAGTGAGCCTGGTAACGGTGTATCAGAACGCCTATCTGACACTTCGCCTTCCACCAGCGTGGCCCAGCTCTCTCTCATTGTTTATGCTCCAACCCTGACTTCCACTTCTAGCCAGGAGAATTCTAATGACACCTGAAGCCGTAATCAGGGTAATCCCAAGTTGATGAACAACTCCTTCTCCTGGGTGATTTCAATGCGAGACTGGGTTCTGACCACGAGTCCTCTTGCCATCTTGCCTTGGACACTTTGGTGTCGTAAGACTAATGAAAATGGACAACGCTTCTTGAGACTGGTCTTCCTACTATAAAACCTGTGTGTGACTAACATCTTTTTCAAGACCAAACCTCGGCACAAAGTATCCTGGCGACACCCACGCTCCAAGCACTGGCATCACCTTGACCTGATCATCACAAGGCCTCTTTCTCAATGCCATCATCCAACCTCACTAGGTCTTACCATATTGCAGACTGTGATACAGATCTGCCTTGTCTTCTGTAAGATTCGACTCTGCAACCAAGAGATGCCACAACCGCTCTAAACAATCTGGTAAACCAAGCATCAATACATCACTAGCAGCAAGCCGGACAGAGTTGAGCAATGTGCTGTTTTCCAACAATGCATCCATGGGCTTGGCTGGTCATAGGTGATACTGTCAAACAGAAAAAGACTCATCTTCTTGAGACAATTCAGAGCTCAGCATCCGTTCCGTATCTTTGGAAGAAAATGCAAGCAGAACAACAATTGGTTTGAGGCCAAGTCATGCTTACTAACTCCAGTCATTTAAGGCCAAAAGAGCAATCGTTCAGGAGTATAAAGTCACCTTCCACCACAACCTGAGCCGTGCTTCAAGTAGCTAGAAGTGAAGTTCAAAGATCATCACCCTCTACCAGAACAAAGGTGAAAGAAGTGGATTTGCAAACAGTACAGGGGTATTCCCTCCTTAGTAATGTTTGGCAAAGTGTTTGCCCGTGTTGCGTTGATGGCGTCTTCAAGTCCTGGCTGAAAGGGTGGATCCTGAGTCTCAGTGCGGATTTCGTGCTGGCAAATCTACGATCGATATTATCTTCTCCATACGCCAACTAAAGGAGAAGGCAGAGAACAAAAGAAGCCACTCGACATTGCTTTCATAGACCTGACCCAAGCCTTTGACCTGGTTAGCAGGAATGGAATGTTCCAAATCCTCTTTTCCCTTTTCTTTTTTCATCCAGAAGATGGGCTGTCACCAGGAGTAGAGCATCATCCGATCTTTCACACTGACCATTTGAAAGCAACGTCAGTTTGACGGCAGCCTATCAGAGCCGTTTGACATTCGCAGTGGTTTTAAGCAAGGCGGTGTTTTGGCCCCCAACGCTCTTTTCCCCCCTTGGGGATATTCTTTTCAGTACTTCTGAAGCTAGCATTCGGGACAGCCACAGAAGGCATATACATGCACACCCAACCCCATAGTATGATGGTCGGCTCTTCAATCCTTCACGCCTTAGAGCTAAGATCAAAGGTTCGCCATCAGATAGTGTTCGGTGACATGTGTTTGCTGATTGTGCGACCATTACTTCACATTCCAAGAGGAACTTCAAGCTGCACCCTCATAGATCGCTTCACAGGCCTGTAAGGACTTCGGAATTGTCATCAGTTTGAAGAAGGCTAATGTCCTCGCCCAAGATGCTCAAGAACACCTGTCATCACAATCGACAATTACACGTTTGAGGTTGTTCAGGACTTCACCTACCAAGGTTCACCTCAAGGACAGTCTGTCTCCCGATGCAGAAATCGGCAAAACGATTGGTAAAGCTGCAGCTACTCTTGCCGGCTTACAACGCGTGTGTTGGGAAAATCCGAAGCTGTCCATTAAGACAAGGGCAGCAGTTTACAACGCATGCATCATCAAGCACATTACTGTATGGTCGTGAGACATGGACTACTACTCTAGGCATGAGAAGAAAAACTCAACAGATTCCATATGCGCTGTATTAGACGCATTCTGGGTGGCACTTGGAAGGAATGGTGCCCAATTCAGAGCTCCTGACTCGAATTGGAATACACACCATCTATTTTTTTTACATTTCTAGACAACGCCAGACTCGATGGCTGCCATGTCGTCGAATGGAGGATGGCCATCTACCAAAGATATCATGTAGATGAAGCTTACTCTGGCAAGAGGAAGTGGTCGACCCATACTCCGCTACAAGGATATTGGTAAGCGTATATGTGCAATCACATTGGGTGCGGGGAGAAAATTGCGGACATTCGTCACCTTTGGCGGAGAAAGGCTGAACGATCCCTGGATAGTCAAGCTGTGAAATGAAATCCCATCTGTAGCACCTGTGGAGAGATGTCACTCTAGGATGGCCTCTTCGCCACAGACGTCGCCGTTCACCTAACCTGTGACTCAATAAGGGCGCTTTATCCATAGTCGCGTGCGACTGACGGAGGCCATGATGATGAGTGTAAATACTTGACATCATAGGAAAACCCTCTCGTATTAGAGAGTTTATATAACCCATATAGATTTCAGGCATCAAACCTACTCATGCATCAACCTGTAATTTTGAAATGCCAGACTTACACTATCCATTTTTAGGTGCTGCCCTCCCCTTGTTAGACTTTTTCAGATTTAAATGTGGAACTGTGGGTAGATTCAAACTACAGGAAATATGTTTTAAAAACAATGCTTGTCACTATAAGCAAGGAAAGTATCAACTCCTATATGGCACAGTTCAATAGCTTTCAATAACAATGTGTATTTAGAAAACACCACCCCCTGAGTTTAGTGTATGATATATGATACTTATATAGAATGCACAAGATCAGCTCATGTCAATTGTATGTACGGGTACAACACACTGAACTGTGTTTTGGTTGATGAGCATATTTTAACTCATAGTGTGTGTTATCTGGCATTGTACACATGATGGTTTTCTCAAGAACATGGATCAGATCATCCATTAGCTGTCAAGAACATGAGAAGTTATCCACTGTGAGGGTGGGGCTGTCATCCAATCAAAAAGTTTTGTTTCATTGCTACTTAGGAAATGTAAATGAATTTCCTAGGCATTATTACCATGTTTCTACAATGCTTAAATAATTGGAACCAGAGGACTTGTACGGCTACATGAGGTAACTACCACTCTGCATGATGCGCGCGTGCGATATTCTGCATCATTTGCTTGCTGCATCCATGCTAGGGGTTCACTTGCAATGCGTGGCTTTATCCACTCGGACTTTATACCATCTTCGATTGAAAAATATTCTAACTTATGGGCAACAGTGTATTATTACAGATTCAGTCAGGCGTATTCTATATCCCTACGTTCCTAGTGGAAAATCTGACGATCACCACCAAAAGGAGGTAGCGTTATTTTTCTTGTTAGATCTAGGGACAATTTCCCCTAAAAGAAAGCAAGTGTACGCTCAGTGATTTTTTTCAATTCGAATCTCCAGTGATGGTAGATCAGTGCAGTATAATACCAGGATCAATTGATCTTAAACTTAAGAGCTAATTTTATCTGCTGTTATCTTTCAAGCACTATGAAGACAGGGGATTTCAACGAAAACTTTGGTCGCTAATGTAATAAGGGGTGATTGAAACCAGTGTAATGTGGTTGTTTGGCTGACAAGAAGTCCTTAGGAATTTTCCTCAGTAATTATATCCTTTGGAGCGCACTAGCTACTGAAGGTAACCTTGTCCAGTTGCTTAAGACGGCAACATTTGGTAAGTCCCTTCATGACATAAATTTCTGAAGCTTTGACAAATAACACCCTGGGATGCAATGTTCACTCCACAAGTGTGTTTGTCGCAAATGTCCATTACGGAATCACAGAACATCCTGCAAGTGTTTCATGTAAACAAGCTCGATGTGTCCCTGCTGGAAAACTAAGAATAACATTCTTATCCTTTAATATTTCTTCAATATTACTTAAGCTCTATCATTGCTATTTACATACTTCTCAGCAAAGCTTTGTCTTCGCTTTAGGACATTCTATAAAACAATGAATACCATCTTCGTTTCTTCTTTAAGTGCGGTGTAATTATTATGTACATGGCGAAAACGGGAAACGGAAATTATCTTTGCCAAAAACGATGCCTCAGTTCCCCAGGCCAAACAACATTATTTTGAATGTTCCCTGAGGCAGACTGACGCTAATATCGCTTGCCCTAAAATTATCATAATTATTCATATAGGATTTAAGTTGGCTTCAAATAGGTTTACTTTGGCTGCTAAAGAAAGTTGTAACCATTGTTTCCATTTGCTATGGAGTATTGACAACTGTTGTGTTGCCTTCCTTTGTTTGCTCGAATGTGTCCGGTGGGTGTTTATGCGTGTAGGTGTGTGTATGTAATACATACAGCCTGTCTCAAAAAAAAATGGTACAATCAAAAACCGATTTTTTTCAATATTATATCTCAACATAAATAAGTCGTATTGTACATCACATTAAAGAGAACATACCAGGCTTTCCAGGATTTTTTGTTTCATCTCATTTGCTTGTTTCAATCGAGAGATAACTCCAGTTTACTGCGGAACACAAAAATCGAGTTTGTGCCACTTTCTGGTTGAGTGAAAACGGTGAATGAATTTGTTAAACATAAGTTATTCACACTTGAGCAGATATGAAAATCTTTAAAAAGGGATTAACTTCATAAAGAAACTCTAAAAGTTACTTAATGGTGAAAGTTATGATCAGTAAGTTCTGGCAAAAAAAAAAAAAAAAAAAAGTAACCATTGTTTCCATTTGCTATGGAGTATTGACAACTGTTGTGTTGCCTTCCTTTTATTTGCTCGAATGTGTCCGGTGGGTGTTTATGCGTGTAGGTGTGTGTATGTAATACATATATACATAATATATAATACTATGTTTTGGGGGGAGTGAGTTGTCAGATGTTGTGGAGTGCCAAACAGGCTACTCGTATACTCTTCGAATATGAGATACAAATTTGCATCATTAGTTACCTAAGTGAGTAATATGCAGTGTGTGTGTATGTGTGTGTGCGCGCGCGCGCGTGTGTGTACGGATACACAGAGTCTTATGGGGACGTTTTAAGCCTAATGGGGACGTCTTTCCCTTGTGGTTGCGTATAAAAAATAAGTCCCCACAAGTTACTTAAAGGCTGACTCATAGTTTAAGACAGTTGTCTAAAAGTAGTGTGTGTGAGTTAAAAAAAAAAAAAAAAAAAAATAACTGGGCGAAGCAACTCTGCCCATGCATAAAAGTGGCACAAAATCGATTTTGGTGTATCGCATTAAATTGATTATATCTCTGGATTGACAAGAGCAAATAAGATGAAACAAACACCATTGGAAAGCCTGGTCTTTGTTCTTTAATATTATGCCAAGTAAGAATGACTTATTTTGAAATTTCATATTTAACCAATTTTTTTCCGACTGTACCATTTTTTTTGAGACAGGCTGTATATACATAATATATAATACTATGTTTTGGGGGGAGTGAGTTGTCAGATGTTGTGGAGTGCCAAACAGGCTACTCGTATATATATGAGATACAAATTTGCATCATTAGTTACCTAAGTGAGTAATATGCAGTGTGTGTGTATGTGTGTGTGCGCGCGCGCGCGTGTGTGTACGGATACACAGAGTCTTATGGGGACGTTTTAAGCCTAATGGGGACGTCTTTCCCTTGTGGTTGCGTATAAAAAATAAGTCCCCACAAGTTACTTAAAGGCTGACTCATAGTTTAAGACAGTTGTCTAAAAGTAGTGTGTGTGAGTTTGCGCGCGCTTGTGTGGTGCATAAGTGTGTACCTGTGTTGCTTGCTGGCATATAGGTAGCAGTAAGTAAAAGCATTCAAACTGGTAGGATTTTGGGGCGCAACATAGAGGGAGGGACCAACTTCACCTGAATAAGATCGGATGAAGTTTGGGGCACAAAATACGCAAAGAAGATACATTATCATCATAATTTCTTAAGAGCGGGCTGTCCAACATCGTCTGCAAAATATGCACAATAAGGATCCCATTTCCATGATTGTAGTCACTTTGGGTTGTACAAACGTGTGCCCACAATATCTAGTAACACTTAAGCCACTCTCTGTGATAACCACTTCCTTTATTCTGTTTTAATTATTATTATAGGATCCATTACACTCCACCACTCGGTGGTCGAGGTATCTCTGCCCACGCTGTGAGCTGTGCGTGGACGCTTTTCCCATCACCGACTGCCAAATCCAAGTTCTTCTTCTATCAAACGATAGTTGAATAATTATAAATGAAGTGTAGGTCAATGTGGTCGATATCATATTTAGAAAAGCTATAATGGTTAGTAAAATCTCTCAACGTCCATCAGGTCGCGGGCGACCCCTGGTGACATCATGCACGACTTTCTTCCAGACGTTTCTGTTTTGGTCAGATCCTTTTGCTCAGCTAGCTACTTTTGTGTACTATTTGGTACCTGCTGAATCCATCGTGTGCGCTACCTTCCTCATCCTCGACTTCCTTTCGTGCTACCAAGCATAATAGCTCTTCAAATGCCCATGTCAGTTCACATCACGTGGCCAGAGTAGTTAAGCTTTTGTTTGAGAGCCATTGCTTCCAGGGTGATATTGGAAGCAATAAGATCAGTAGTTTGTAACTCTATGTGTCCACGAGATGCGAAGAACCCTTCTCCAGCACCAGCTCTCAAATGAATTCAGTCTTCTCTTTTCATTCATCTTTTAATGATACCAGGTCCCGTTTATCCAGAACCTATGGGAAAACACCAACAGGACTATCCACTAACACACCTTGTGTATGGGACACATCATGGTTTTCATGACTGCCGTCAGTTTATTCATAGAAGCTCTCCCTGGTGAGTGCAGATCCTAACAAACTGGTTTGAACTTGGTTATGTCATTCGCGCATCTTACAGAGCAAGTCATAAAGAACGGAATTGAGATTTTGTTTTTTGAGTGTGGACAATCCATAAAATTTATACGTAAATGTCCTTATAGAGGAGGAAAAACTTGAGGCTAATGTACGATTTTTCCTGGCACAGAAGGCAAGCAAATAAACAAACAAACAAACAAAAAATAGCACCCCCCAAAAAAAAACACACACACACACACACACACACACCACACACACACACACACAACACAAGTTGTCGGCCCCGCCAGCGTAGCTGGAATGCACACTTAGCGTTCGGTTGCACGTTGTATACAGTGTGAGTCAAAATGATCGTTCCCCGATGAAAAAAAATATTAAAAATATTTGTAACCTTTTTAGAATATTATTATATAATTTATATTAACAAAAATCCGAGATTCGTGTATTTTATTTTCAGTGAATGGCCTCTTTTTAGAGGGCTCCCAATTGGCCCTGCCGCGTGTACCATTTAAGGGAAATTCCCAATTTAGTACACATGTTAACAGTGTAATTCACAAACCAGGATCCAGAAACAGATAGGCAAAGCACTTCTTGCTTGTCGCATGTATTCATGATAGGATAGTGAAGCACAAAATTAAATATTTTTGTTCATGAAAGAAAATGTGTCAAAAAAGTCTTACCTTTTGACCCTTTAGCCAACGAAGGTGTATCACGTAAATTGAAACCTGTTTAGGGGTGTGTATTTTTCAATATCTTTTGTTTTTGCCCTTAGTTAATAGTTAAACACGAGTTCATTCCAACCTTGAAGAATTCTAAACATCAAAATAAATTGGCCACTTGTTGTTGTCATTAATCTGTTAATCACAACTTAATAATTTTAAGAATAAACAGAATTGCACTTTTTCCAATAATTTCAGAAAAAACAGAATGCACTTTTCCTCTGCATTCAGCTTCATGAAACGATGTTTAAAAACAATCCACCTTTAATGCGTAGAGTACACAAAACATATAAAAAGACAGTTTGAACTAGATGTTCGTGGGGCGAGCCGTGGCCTCGCGGTTGGGTGCTTGCCTCTGGCGCAAATTTACATCCAAATTCCCCGGGTTCGAATCCCGGTGGGGTCACCGTGCTGGGATTTATTCGGGTACATCCAATTCTGGATTTGATCTGTAATACCAGCTATTGATTAATACAGAATACCGCTCTCCTACATGTTTGCACTTGAATTGGGCAAATGATCACGAAAGCATCCCCGTCCTTCGGAGGGGACTTCAGAAGCCGTGGTCCCGTTACATAGAGTCACAACTGTACATGTACATCTCATCAAAGTGTCGATAATATAGGGTGTAAACCCCTTACTGTTCCCATCCACCCAGCCTCAATAGCGGGCCATGTTAGGAGCGTTCGTATCATGGATACACGCGGACCCGGATCAGCACACTACTGAATAAATCCTGACACACCACCAAAAAGCCATTACCAATGACTTGGTGACACGAGCAGAACAATATGATTGTTCACAATGTGCGTAGATACTGTGCCATTTATCTGGAATGTGGCCTCATCATCTGCCAGTATCTGTCCTTTGTGGTTGCTTTAACAGCCACTGGCAGAAGGCTGTTCTGTCTGCGGGCACCTCTCCAGTTTGAAGGTTGTGACGGTACTGTAATCGTATGGGACAAATCTTTAAGTCCAACCTGATAATGTGCGGTTGAATGCAGACTGATTCAGGTTTGCAAGGGTTACGGCGACTATCTATCCTTAGATTTATCTGATAACTTTTCCTAACCCGAGTTTATTTGGCCAAGGACTTGCGGTGTGTGGTCCTTTCAGCAGGCTTCTGGATGTTGCCTGTTTCGAACAGTCTCAGATTGTTAATTAGTCACTTGGAGTAGACCAATCTCTTAGACGGGGTTCTGTTAGGCGTCGAGGAATCTTAATCGAAACAGCCGTTGAACTTCTGGGGGCTTCCTGTTTCCAAGATACGTCTGTGCCATGAGGTTTCCTTGAGCTACTGAATATTGGGTAGCCATTGCTTTGGCCTTTGCTCCCATCCCTTCATAAACCCCGGCCTAACAGTGTGTATTTATACTATTGGGGCATTTATTACCATTTATCTGCCAGTGTTTATAGCACTTGTGCGCTTGATCACCAAATCAATAGAATCTTGTCCAGGCAAAATTCGGTCGTTTATTTAAATGAGCGCAGATATTGATTGCCTGAACCAAATTGAATAATTCAAAATTCCTGAGAAAGCTATTAAATGTGACTTTTTGAACTTTACAAATTTTAAAGAGCTCACTGCACAGTTTGACAAGAATATTTGGGGAATAACAATCATTTGACCACACTGTTATGTAATAATGTATGTATGAGTTTGTATATCACATTTTTAAGAGACAAAAAAGGTGAAACCTTGACCCAGAATATACAAAGTCCGAATTTGATGACACTTGGGATGTGGTTAGTGGTGGACACAAGTATTTTACCTATGCAAATGCATATAATTGAGCTCATGCATATTGTTCTGATTGGCGGCCCACAGGTATTCTTTGAATACAGTGAGTGCGAAAGCCGATAACCGCCAAATTCTAGTTTCGCTTAATCTCAAAGTGAATTACTTATTATTCCTATGAAAATACCAGATGCAATCCTCAACCCGTTCAGGTTGATTTACCCTGCATGGTATCATACTGAAAGTCCCCCCGTGCACCGGAACTGCAGATAAAATATTTTGGAAAGAACAACATCCACATTAATGATATTTCACATTTGGAGTCATAAATTTTACAAATATTAATTCAACGTGACCAAAATGAGATTCTGAAAGGCATATAATAGTAGATTAGAAGTGTGCAACAGCTTGCTTGAATATTCTTAAAGTTACCCATTATCTGACATTTAAAGAAACGGAATATATCTAATATGGTACTTTAATCATCACAAACTACATAACGCGTTAAGTCCGATTAATTATAATATGTCTGTACAATGAACAATGATTTTCAGGAAAGGAGGTATATATGTTTAGGGATTTCAACGAACGGGTTGGTAGATTAGGTTATAAGGGTCTACTTGGTGTAAGATATTCATGAGTTAGACTAGGTAAAGACTCTTTTCGGAATATAAAGCTGTTACAAATCCTTTAAATCCTTTGATATTCATAGAGATTTCATGCTAGGCTAAATTTCATGGGTCTTACATAGAGATGAACCGGTATAGGAGGGGATTGAAACCGGCACAATTGTGATTATTTAGCCGATGGCCCAATCATGGTCAAAATCAGGTATCCTAGAGTATTACGAAATATTCTTACAGGAGCAGGATACATATGTCTTTAATGGAGCGTCTGAATTTCTCTCTCAAGAAATAAATATTTTGTAGTTAGTCCATGTAGATTCGATGGGCGCTTTCATAACTGCTGTCACGATATACTTTTAGGAAACGCTTTCTTATAAACAAATGAAAGATTCTTATTGCTATGGTGCTCGTGTTGGTCTTGATTTTTGTTATTTAAAAAAGGGTTTGCGCGGTTCTTGGTAAAACCACAAAGCATTGTAATAAGCTTTTTGTGGTTAACCCTAGTCTCCACGAAGGGGGGGGGGTGGTTACCACCCCCCCTTCAGTTTTTCCCGGCTTGCTAAAACCCCCTTTTTGGTGCAAATTATTTAATGTAATTGTCAACTTGTCATGTTCTGATCCTTTTAATCAAAAAAACAAACATCACAAGGGGTATAGTAAGATACGGGTGATCCCAAAGCAAAGGGATCGACTAGGGGGCGGTGGCTAACCACCCCCTCCGGGAAGAGAAGTAACAGTAACAACAGCCTTACACAACACAGGAACATCAACAGAAACTTGATTTTGATACCAATACGATAGCATGGTCCTCCTATTTACATTGATACCAAAGAGTAACCAACATGGGCCTTTAAAAGCCATACGTCAACAACTGACGTAATAAAGTTTGCATGTCATCAAAAACTGCCATTTCACATGACACACACAGGAAAATCAATTTTTCGCCAAAAAGGTTAGGCAAATCAGATTTTCATGCGGTTTTTGACTTCACTTGATTGGGAAATGACTAGTTTTATATAATGACCATCATTTTTAGAAGTATTAAGAGGGTGTTTGAGTCGCTAAAATTGCGAAAATATCAATTTCCACCCTATATTCAGTTATTTTCGTACTTCCTCAACTATGACGTCATTGTGACGTCATAATGGGGGGGAGGTTAGTATTATTTGGTACCAATGGAAAAGAAGAAACTCTAGCATCATTTGGTACCAAATTTACACTTGGGGAATCCCCATTCCCTCTTGTGCATCTATCTCACGGTGCAACCGGTTGCACAAACAGCACTAGGGGAATCCCCTGCTCTCTTTTTTTTTTATCATAAACAAAGTACTTTCCCCGTGAGAAATCTTTTCCTCAAATAAACGTGAGAAATCAACATTAATATCTTTAATCAGAAATGGAGCCATATCAACGCAATCACCACCTTGTTTGTGTCTATAAAAACCGATCCCGCCACTCAACACGTAATTATTGCACTCCGTCTTATTCCTATGTTGTGTGACCTTTACGTATTGTGACTTTGCTACAAGAAACTCAGATATGAAAGCACGAATATGAGTAAAATGTAAATTCGTTATAGTCACAAGTTAATGACGACGAAATTGGTAAAAGCGATACATTTGGCTGCGTATGGGACGAAACTACACCAGTGTTATGATTTAAAATAAATGTGTACTTAACTTTCTGCTAACTTTCTGGCCCATAACATCTTACGTTGGTTTTTGCAGTCAACAGTGCTGTGAATTGTGAATAATTATCATTTTTACTGAAGGATTAATAAAATAATCCCCCATATTATTATCAATTGGTATTAAAGGTACCCTGCGAGATATATACTAAGTGACAGTTTCCTGTTTCTGCTTTCTCCTCCCATTTATTTGAAAGAAATTATTACTGTTTTAGCTTCTGATATATGCCATTTAAATTGCATCTATTAAATAGTTGAAATGGTTAAATTGCAGAAACGACAATCTTGGACAAAATTTGTTGACAGACCCCTTGTGTGAAAATGTTCCTCGTTCGATGTTGCAAAATTCACACTTTTAAAAACACTGTAATGCCCAACTAAAAAAACTTTCGTTAGGCCCAAGGGGGGGGGGGGGGTTCCCTAGGAACCCACCCGATAACCACTTTTCCCGTGTGAGTTTGATCATGACCCTAACACAAAATAAATGGGGGTCATGTAAGAACCACATACCCAACAATAAAATAAAATCCGACCTATGCCCTATGGGCCAACTGAAATGTCACTCTCGAACAGTGGGTCCCGCACTTTCCTCCTCTGAGCAACTCCAATATAAGGTTGTGAACCAAAATAATTCATTATATCTACTCTAGAATACCAATTAAAATAATCTTGCAAAATGAGCCCCAATTTATCCATCTTGTATTTTTCCTCCCTCACGAACTTCAAAATCGCCTTATTTTTCCCATAGACTTACACAGTTCAGAGCCGGGCAATGATAAAATTAAAATGGATGCTATAGCATATAAAAGGTTATTTGATTTAAGTCTTATTAATCTATTAATTATACCTACTAGGTAATATCTAAGCAAATACTTCCCAAGAGTTAATTACTTTAATTTTTTAATTAGTAAATATCTTGATTTTTTCAACTTCCGTTAGTGCCCAAAGGGGGGGGGGGGAGTTCCTAGGGACCCAACCTATTATTCTAATGAATCCGTGGGCGGATTTAATTTTTTTTTGTATCAGAAGAAGCGTAATCATAAATCAGACAATTAGCAAAACCTCCTTGAAACATTTTGAATTGCGTAACCCCGCGAAATCGCAAAAACATCAAATGTTGGGTACTATGGAACCCCCCCTTGGGCACTTAATGTTAAGGTTGATATATGACTATTTGGTAATTAAACTTGAACCCCCCCCCTCCCCACCATTATGTTGATGTTGTAGGCGTACTTGTAACACAATAGGATTTTCCTCGTTTATAACCCCCTAAACAAAATATTTCGGTGAAAAAAATTTTAAAGCAGTTTTAAAGTTAAAACCCTAAATATAACAGCTTTCACTGTAAAATATAACGACAATATCACTGACAACTCTAGCTTATATGTTGCAGTTTTTTTCGTAAAGTTTTTTAGAAAAAATAACATTATTTTGTAAATGGAATTTGTACAAATGCATCTATTTGTACCGTTAATATTTACCCTAGACTTCAGTAGAAATCCGCGTTTAGAATTATTGCACACACGTTGTCGAATACTTTGAAGAGACAACTGGTCACATTTTAAAATAGTGCGCCCATCAAGATTTTTCAAAATCGATATTTTGCATGGTTGTTAAGGCTTTTATATCAAAGGCCCTCACCCGAAATGATTAAGACCAAATCAGCTTCCTTTTGGTAAACAGAACGATTTTATAATTTAAACGTCGCCGGGCGACGTTAAAATTCGGCAGACGACGAAAATGCGTGTAACACAAGAACACGCACGCCCGTATGCAAATTTTTCCCACGCTAATGCACACTGCTTGTCGGTCTATAACCTTTGTGGTTTCAATATCAGTGAGTACGAGCAAAAATATTCATGTAGTAAGCTGTAATGTACACATGTGTTCATTAAAGTTATGGAAACCTTAAAAGTTGGCCTACAAATTACCTGGATGTCTTTATCCTCATATCAATGTCCATATCTGTTTGGGGGTATGTTATTTTTATGTGTAAAATATATCTGAGAGCAAATTGAAGAAAATTCATATTTGGTGAAAATGTGCCAGTGCCGCTTTAACCTAATAGTAAATTGAAGAGTACTTGCTGGACTATACGATGTTTAACTTGATGTACAAAAAAATACTAAAGTGCATTGCATGTTTTGTGACATTTTAATGGAAGAGTGTTTTTCAAGAATCAAAAAAAGGATCGGCCTTCAGGACAAAGTGTCGTGATTATCATTCCGACCCTTAATGAAACCAAGACCTCTACGTCATTGAAAATAACCCAAAAGTCAGAATTTCGTCCTTAAAACTCGGATAGCTATGAAAGCACAACGGGCAGCTTTTAATTGGAATACTTATTCCTTTTTACTTATGATTGATTGCGCAGCAAGATCCATCTTATGAATTGGCAATATCTGTCTGGATGTACGGGTTTGTTTATATATTTACTTATTTAGTTGTGTATTTATATTTTTAGACACTTGTTGGCCCTGACAATGTGCATATTTTACAAGCGGCTAGGGCCGACCAGGTAACCCTATACTTACCGTGCAAATCGCAGTCCATCCGAATCTGAAGTTTCAATTGCAATCTCTAAGTCTAACATATTTAAATTTTACCTCATACGTGGGAATTGAACCCACCACCCTTAGATATAAGACGAGCGCCTATACCACGCAAATCGTGTTTTTGTAATGCGTAATAAATACCTTAACGGAATAAAGCGCACACATACCATAATCTTCTTTATTGACGAGGTTACCCGGTCGGCCGCTAGCTGCTTCTCATGTTTTGCTTTAATGGAATAGTTGTTTAATGGAATTTTGTTGAATCAAGGCACATTGACACGGCCTATAGAGGTTTGGACCTTATCAATTATCCAAAACAGGTAATGTTCAATCCTGTAAATCGGTTAATGATGTAATGCATCAGTAAATAGAACAGTTAAATGATCACGAATCTATTTAAATAAAAAGGGCTGTCCGGTCCCTTTATAAAATATTACTTAAATAAATTAACCCCATTTGTGAGTTAGTCATTCGTTCAGCTGAGTTTTATTGCGATCAGTTCATATCTAAAACTCGATTTTTTCCAAACTGTTCATTTTAAAATTGTTACATTAAAAACAAAATAGTTGGTTTACTTTCGAAAATTAGAAATATAATATTACCCTCGTCTACAAGGGCCATTTTTTTTAACAAGACACACGAACGGGATCATGGATTCCTATCAATTTTGTACGAGATTTGAGTTTTTTTTCTTTCCAATGGTATCAAAATAAACACACCTATTTCTATTATGATGCCACTATAACGTCATAAGTTAAGACAAGCATATATATAATAATATACTACATAAATACTGGATATACAATGTTCCCCACATTTCCTAGAGGTCATAAAATCTAATTAGCACCCTTGAAACTATAGAAAAACATCTTCAAACCTTAACTCCCCAAACGACCCTATTATATAGCGCATTGCAAGCATGGAAATGTATGGGAAATTCTTTAAGGCTAGGTCACACAGCCGATTTTTTTGCTAGAAAACCACTTCCAGACTGCTCAAGACTGGTGCCATTTTTCGAAAATCGTGAGCAGTTTTTCTTTTTCATGTATAGGTTTGGCAAGGTCTGGGACTGTCCTGTACAGTCTTTTGCAGTCTCACCTGATTATTTGCTAGAAAACTACTTCTAGACTGCTCAAGACTGATGCCGATTTGCCATTTGCCGAAAATTTTGAGTAATTGTTCTTTTTTCATGTGTAATTTTAGCAAGGTCTGGGACTGTCCTGTACAGTCTTCTGCAGTCTTGCGTGGTCGGGAGCATGTGGCGAATTTGAAAAACCCGCCACGATTTTTTCTTGCAGCCTAAAAAATCGTGGCTGCAAGAAAAAATCGTGGCGGGTTTTTAATCGGGAAGGTCGGCATGAACACATGAACGGTTTGGAAGCGGTAGCCGATGAGTTGACGCGCATCATGAGTGGTTCTGTGCAGTTGGAAAGTGGTCGGCAATGACTCTGCTTCAAGCGGTATAAAAGTTGCAAGCCAACTAGACATGTTAAATCCGCGATTTAAACTCGGCGACCACAGAAAATAAGTCGCCGACTTGCAATCTTGACAGCAACATGTTACAACTTTTTTTAATTTACAAAAGTAAAATAATACGCATAATTGAACATATATTTCAAGTATAAGGCTCAATTTATTGCAGAGTTATTAGGCTTAATAGGCCTAATTAGGTGTAGATACAACTTTGTTGCACTCAAAATTGAATATCGGTTTAGTGCAACAAAGTCGTAACTGTTAGATACGACTTTGTTGCACGACACGGGAAATCATGTGTGTAGTTACGCCATTTTGATTAGCTAATTACTTCTTAATTAGTCGACTTAATAGGAAAATAAAATATTTAAAAAATACATTTTTATCGTGTGTAAGAATTATTTTCAATTGAAAAGTCACAAAAGAATGAAACACAAAAATGCTTCTCCTGTAAAATCATGAAAATGTAGATACGACTTTGTTGCACTCACATGACGATATTATTGAAGTCTTACAAACTTTTGACACTATAACATTTAAGATTCAACATCGTTGACTCCTATTCAATCTATAGTAACAACAATAAAAGGAGGAACGTACGAGTTATTTTATTTCATCAATATATATATATAGGCGTAAAACTGCCGCTGACGGTAGACAAAGAGCAGCCATTTGATGGGTGAGTCCCTTTTTGTCTACCGTTAAATTGACATTATTAAGGATGTGCTGGTGTGTGTCTCTCCTGCAGGTTACCAAATTAAAGTCATCTGCAATAATTCCCCACAAAAGAGAAATCATTGAGCACAGCTTGATTTTTTTGAAACGTTGTAATTTGTTTATTGATAGTTGGTTGAAACCGAAAGATATTTTATACATCTTTTATAGAAGTAGAACTTGTCCTTGGAAAATTGAAAGAAATACAAGTGACTGCCTCATTAGTATAACTTCGCGATTTAATTGAAAGCAACACTTCCTATTTTAATAACTGGATGTACCAAAGTTCATTGAATTCCATTTGTAATAACTGTAAACATATTTGTTTTGTTTGAAGAAAAAAAGAAGAAAGTCCCCTCTTAGAATAAATCAGAAATTTCATTCTGCATTGTAAATAGAAAACTGTCTTCGTTCATCACTTGATAGGTATATCGTTGTCTCCATACTTGTTGAAGAGCCACTAGGCGATCGTGCTAAATTGATCAGTTGCGCATTCGTAATGATGACAGAAATGTATCTGTCTGTTCTTGCATGCATGTGGGAAGGACTTAATGAGGTCAAAATTGCTGTATTACATTCAATTCAAAAATAAATAAGTAAGCTGTAGGTAGTCAACTCTTTTTTTTTCATTTTAAATTTGAAGAGTCAATGAAATAGCGCCCAAATGGGCTGCTTGTGCCAACCATTTTCCCCCTTAGTTTGGATAGAGTCGATCTAATGCAGCAAGATTACCACTTTCAGGGTCGGACGGACCGTAGGCTTGCTCAAGAAATTTCCCGATGGCCGCTCGGTGCGGGGCCGTTTGAGCCCGAAAAAAATGGGCTGAATGGACAAATAAATTTACTTCAGGATTCTTTTGCTTAATGGGCAAATTGTCTTTAAATGGACAGGACAGGTCAAATTTCCAGTCCGACAGTCTATATTAATACGAATGAAAACAGAAATCAAGATTCACTAAGCAGTCTTGGCAGTTTTGTTAGAGGACGTGTCATGAGCTACCTAATCATCTCTACCCATTGGTAAATTGCCACTCTTAAAATCCTAATAACACCCTGCTTTAATGTTTAGAGAATGCAACCCCAGCAGATGTCTTTGGAATGCTTTTGAATGATCTTGCACCTGTAACTTTTAGTTTGTTAGTTATTCTTGATATTAATGCTGCTTATAAATATCAATGCAATCCCACAGTGACCCTTTGTAACATGGCCCGCTTTGAGGCTGGGGGAGGATTGGGAGCAGTCAGGAGTTTTCATCCTGCTCTTATTCGATACTGGCTGCGATTTACATGTACATATGACGGCTTAACGTTCCCTCCGAAGGACGGGATGTTTTCATGATTCATTTACCCAATTCTAAGTGAACCATGGAGGAGAGCGGTATTCAGCCACAACTGATATCCGTAGCGTTGTTTCAAGCCTAACAATATCATTCAAAAGAAAAGTTGGAAGGGAATCCTAAATTGCTACATAATGTAATGGAGAGAACGGAAACTGGTACAGGAATAGGCACAGCAACGTTGTAAAGACTTCTTTAAACAACACGGGTTGACGATGTTGACATGCATGCAAGCAATCAATCGGAAAGTGCCTCAATTCTTCTAGAGGAAGTAATTTTCCACATTAGATAAACTGTTGAGCACTTCACTGGTGGGAGAACGAGTCTCTGGAAACTGTTGAAAAGACTTGGATTTAAAATTAAACATCAGAATGGCAGAAAGAGCCGAAATTGTGTTACTGCGACATCAATGTCTACGCAAAATTAAAAAGATCAGACAAACTAAAGAACTTTCACAAATCATAATTATATCTCGACGGAAACATGGATTAACACCAGTCACACCCTGAAAAAGAGTTGCATAGACAAAGATGGAAATGGTAGATTCCCAACACCACTGGGGAAAGGACAGTGGTTAGTAATTCTGCATGCTGGAAGTGTTGGTGGATTTGTTCCTGGAGCCAAACTCAGCTTAGTCGTCAAAAACGTCCCTGATATACAGAGATTCGGTATGATACTCATGGATAAGCGGTCGGGGTAAACAACACACACGACACAACAGTGTACGAGATCGGAGTAGATGCTTAGCCGCAAGCCAGTACCTGTTTACCTGTATAGCTCAGTGACAGCACCCGCTTACCTGTATAACTCAGTGGTAGAGCACTCGTCAAGAAAGCGAGAGGTCTGGGGTTCGAGTCCCCGTACAGGCGCATACGTCCGAGATTTTTTCTCAGATGTGTGTGCCTGTGCATGTTATGTTATAATTGTTCCAGTACGCGATGCGTGTTTCTTCCTCGTATTTAATTATTTAAAAAAAAATGTTAAGAAGTGCGAATTAAGCATCAGTAATGATCTCGTATACTAGTTTGTTTGCAGTGTATGATGCGTGAGCCTCTATAGTCTTTATATAACTTAGGGTTAAAGACTGTTTGGTTTTGAAACTTTACAGATGGGGTTTTGGGGTGAAGGCCATTCTATCAAGATGAAAACTTTATACTTAAATCGGGTCATCCTCCTTTAAGCAGGTGTTATTCTAAACCACAGTGCTCAATCCCCCCAAAAAAGGAGAAGTAAAACGGAACGGACCAAACGAGAACAGATTAATACTTGCTCAAGAGTCGCAACAAAATTAATGAATTTGACTCTATGGCTGACTATCATACCAGATCGCATATCAAAGAAAGACCCAACAACAGGCAATGGCCTGTAATGCTCCAACAGAATTAAAGTTACAAAGCCATAAATTGGCGCCATCGGTTGCTGACGGCGTCCATTCATTTTTTACTTTTTGGAAAATTTTAATAACTTAGTTGATCTTCCTCTACAAATCTACCAACTACCAAAGTGTAAATTACGCAATTAGTGAAAAATTAATTAATAATTGACGTATGTGATACTCGTGTTTCACAAACCGTTCTGTTATTTTACGTGTTGTTCATAATAATAAAAAAATTACAGTTAAAAAAACTTAATAACCGAGAAAATATGGACCCCTAAAAACGGCACGTGATCATTGTAATTAAAGAAGTAAAACTATTTGCGCAGGAAAGTGTTTACTAATTACGAATAATAGGGTACGTATGTACTGTTTCCATGTTTATACCTTTTTAAAACCTTTTCATAAATCATATTTACTATTTTAAGATGATGTAATCTTCATTTGTATTGTGACTTATAGGACACTCACATATGTATTCTTTTAATGCTGCAAGATATGGGTCCCCATGTACCGTAACATACAAGCACAAACGTGATATATTTCGAAAGAATTTTAAACTCGATTTTCTCGAAAAGCGTAACATGTCAGATGTCGGTATATGATGCACCCGACGACATGATCTGACACAATGTGTAACAGGGGCTGCCCATCAACTTGGTAACTCTTTGGACGTCATACATATGCTTCTTATTGGTTCTCCCTGTCATCTTGTACAAACTACTTCTCACTCTCAAAATAGATCAATTAAAAAAGCAAGGTTTTAAAATTGATGTTTTCTCGGGAGGAGTCCACACAAGACACAGGAGCATCGAAGTCTGGTCTCATGTAGGAATGTGTTTTAATTTCAGTGCCTCTTAGTTTTCTTAAAATAGACGATCAAGTATACTCTCAAAACCATCTTATCGTAACCACTTGAGTACTGTCTAATGCCACGAAAAGACTTGCTTACGAGGTAATGTAGAACAGCCTTGGTGGCCCTTTTATTAAAACACTCTGCCCTAGAAGTCTGGTAAGCTGCTCGACTGGCTAACACACTATCTCTAAAATCGATCAATAACAGCAATATTGAATGTGAAAGCTTTCGCTTACAAATCAACGAATACTGTGTCCCAGCAGGTTGTATCATACAACCTCCCATGCTCATTATCTTTATTAATGACATTTCAGAATATCTGGTAAACTTTTTATCTATTTAAATCTAGAGGGTAGCACAAGCCGGATCCTTTATCCTTCGATGAAGTCGCCAAAGTGGTTAAAACATGTGATAAGACTTTTTAACAGCTAAATGCAAGACCACAGATGTTTCAAATTTGAAAACCGGGTTTGAATGATGCTCAAAGTAGCCATCTAAGTGCCCACGTTGTCACTTCAATTCTTGAAGAGACCAATGATGTTGGTCTTCGTACTCAAGCCACTCATGAACGCCATTTTTATTAGGATGGCCAAAACAGCATGCCTCTACCTCTTGTCTCCTATATGATCTATGTATAAAGCCATGATTCGAAGGTGGAACATACTAGCTAAGCATTGCTTTAGATTGACCTATGCTTGGCACAATTCGCGGCCATCGTGTGATGTATCTCTGAAATGAGGATGCCTTTGCGGACCACCAGATACAACCTTTCGAACATCGAAAATCTGTAAGAACCATCACCTATTCCACTATTATGCTCCTGAGCACCTTAAATAAAAACAAACCCGCTCCTTCACCACAGACTTAATCAGTAAATCCTCCCCGCCTCCGACGATACATGACACCTCCTCAAAAACATTGTAGTTAAAGGTGATGACCCGGATCGATCCTCATCACACCCAGCTTACTCCACAAAGATTACTATTTGGTAGCCAAAACGTTCAATATTTTTCTCAGGAAAACTAATGCCCCCAGGAAATTTTTCCTTTTAATATTTCAACCCTGTTTCAACCATATATTGCAGTCCTTGGTCATTTATACACATTATTTACTTCTACTATTATCTCAACGCCTGTACGACTTGTTCAAAATCTGCAAAACAATATGGTTTTTGATTATGCTTCCCTTGAAGGGCGACACACAATTTTTAAAGTTGCGAGTTGCTCCGATGTAGATAAAAAAATTGTGCAAATTATTTAGAGTTCATAGGATTGAACATCAGAATAGGTTTGAACTGAGTTACCGATGTAGGGGGCACAGAAGGTCAACGTCCATTGCATTCAATGGGGCTTGACCTTGTTCCCCCTACTTTCTTAAGCAAGCATTTGAGACCCTCAAAACTATTCCTTAGTTTGATCCTATGAGCTCCACCAATAATTTGCACCATTTTTTATCCAAATCGGAGCAACTTATAAATTTGACCCCTGTACAACTGAAATTGACCCTTTTTATTGATTGTTGCTGTTTTTAGTCTATAACTCTTAAACTTTACGTTGTAGGATAGTACAACTATACCTTTCCTGAATCCTTGTGGTTAGACAAATAACATGGTATACTTTTCAGCACGATTGGATCAATTTGAAAATTTGACCCATGTACAAACTTTGTCTTGGCTAGGCACCACTTGTGGCACTTAAGAATTATGTTTCAGGGGTCCCTGTCAGTCTGTCTGCATATTTAATCACTCAAACATTTTGTACTTGAGATGTGTTACAAATGTTTGCTAGCTCCGGGGCTATTTATCTTATGTATATCGTATAGGTATCTGCAGTCGGCTGTGAATAACTTGGATATTCAGCGCTAAAACCAAGGTGTAATTCAGGCAAAGGGGGCTATTTTAGATTTAAAAAGAATACATCGTCGGCTGAATGCAAGACCAACGTAAGTTCATTTTGACTAATTTTGCAGGAAGAACATTTTTGTGTTTCTATTGGATTCTATAGGTGGCGTGTCCATAATTATAGCAGGTATTACAATGGGAAATGCATTTCTATGATATAAATGAAACAATTTCTACTTGACAAACGTAATTAAATATTTATTTACAAAAGAAGAGAACGTAAGTGAAATCAGTATTTTCTAGTTAGTGCAAGACCAACGTAAGTGTCACTTACGTTGGTCCTGCACTGAAAAGGTGCAAAATGTTTAATGCAAGACCAACGTAAGTGCCACTTACGTTGGTCTTGCACTGATAAGGGGAAAATTGCTCAATGCAAGACCAACGTAAGTGCCACTTACGTTGGTCTTGCATTAAGCGGAAAAGGCGAATTACACATACGTTATCTTCTTTTTCTAAATAAAAGTTTTTAATCACTTACATATCTTCGCACATACTTTAAATTATGCGCGAATACCTCCTCTTTAAAAATTCACCAAAAACTCAATTTCGACAAAAATGTCACTTACGTTGGTCTTGCATTCAGCCGACGACATGTACTGATAAATATTAAACTAATGTGAACGAGATGAATCATTTGGTTTTCCATACCGGCAAGTGTTGCTTCTCCCAGCGCTTTCTTTTCTCACACGAACGGAATAAAGTGACATTAAGAAAAATAAAAATCGCTGACCAGTTCTTTAAATAATAAGGTTAGTTCCAACTGAATCATTCTTACCCACCAGCGAACAATACAGATGTGAAAACAAAAATTAAAATAGTAATAACAATAGAGCCAATGACCATGAATAGAATCTGTCTTTCGTTCGCATTTATGCATTTAATGAACTTAACTATTATACAAAGTCAACTAAACCTTGCTTGCTAACGGATGATAACTTTAATATAATTAATTTGGATGTGTTCAGAATTTCTATTGATTTAAGATTTGCAAACATTACAGGATTTTGTATATAAATGAAAACATGTTCAAACATTAAATTATGTTAAAGATCCTCCTAGAGTTTGAACAATCAATTTACTTCTTATAATTTCTGTCAGCAGCACATTAAGTGTGTCGAAAAGAAGGTGGCTTATACGAATTTACAATGGGTAAAATGGTAAAACATTACGAAGTTTGTTTCCTAAGACCGCTACCGGCCACTTAGGGCTACGAAGCTAATAAATACATTTGATATTAATAAGGCTTTCGTCCAGTCGGAATACCAGCCTCAAAACGCAGAACCGATGTAGAACGTCCTCTTCTGCAACAGGAAGAGTGGCAACCCCTCTCAAGTAATTATCCTTCCGTCACTGATATTTGTACTGTCAAGGTGATAGATTCTGATCGTGGACAATATGTAGTAGAATACGCGGCTGACCACCAACAATTTCACCGCAGATGGCCTCAAAACACCAGTCAATCAAGGTTAGGAAACGCATTTTGTTTAAAACTCTGCATCCGCAAAGCGACAAAGTAAAGTACGTGATCATGGATTCCTGGCAGAACTCTTGGCCTCTTGCATTTCTTTGAAACTATATCGCTTACTATTTCGGAACGTAAACCGAAACAATAAGTCATCCAGCGTGATGTAAACAGCCCAGGCGTCCCACAAGGTCTCATCTCAAGGACAGAGAAGCTGATGTTGCATCTTTTAATCAGATTTAAAAAGAGCACAGTCCACCATTTTGAATCTTCTCTTTGGAAAGGCAAAATGATTCCAAAGCCTTCGCCACAGTTTATGATCAATTCAGTTTTCCACTTTTATTATTATTTTTTGAAGACGTAACTGGCGTCAAGATCGTTTTTCTTATTCTGAACATCTTTCCTAAAGATGGATACTATCGGGGATATCCTATAGCATTTGTCTTTTTTTCGTAGAACTTCCCTTTTTAGAACTGCCCTTGTTTACAAAAAGTACTTTATAAAGTCGTGGTCCAATCATGTATGGAAAGAGTTTGTTCACCTTAATAACTCTACCCTACTACTGCTAACAATTGGAGGGGGTTGACTTAATATTCCATCAAATCATTACCATCGGATGTCCTGAAATAACTGCGATGAGACTCCTGATATCCTGAGCCCAATGTGCACCTGCCTTCAACGCTCAGATAGATTTCACCTTTTAGGTTATATTCAAAATACAACCTAGCTATCCATGAGATGTCTTGGGCATCTTCAGCATACATCTGGGTGGAATGCGTACCCAATAGAATGTTTGGTGCCAATCCATCAGTACCATCGCACAGATAATAACTGTTAATGCATTGGTATTCTGGAGACCTCAAAAGGAAAAATAAGCAGTGTAGTAATGTCCCCCTCGGCCCATATTGATTTAAGTCACGTAAGCTTCCGACAGCCACGGTGCAATAAAGAGCGCGTGATATTGTGTGTCACAGCCAACCTTCTAAAACAGGTTCTTGGCTTTCTTGGATACAACAACGTGAATCAACCACAACAACCTTTGGTCATGCCACGTTTACCTATTTTATCGTTTTCTAACCTCATCTGTAAACATGCTTATATGTTCAGGAAGATACACCAAAAACACGATAATGACTTTTAGCAGGGGCGGACTTAGGATTTGAAAAACGTCAAAATTACCAGGGGGCTGAAAGGCTAAACTTGTCCAAAATGGGCTGATTTTGCAAGATTTTGCAGAATTACCGGGAGGCGCGTCGCCCCCTCCGCCCCTCCCTGGATCCGCGCCTGTTTAGTGTTATTACCCATACTGTCAATGATTTTTACAAATTATATAGCCAACCATACTAAGACTTTACAAAGTAATTTGGTGTTGTTTTTAGGTGAAAAAGTACTTTCTGTCGCGCTCGATATCTTCGTATTTCCCGTCCCAAGTTATACATGCAGGAAACAATGTCGCGTAGTTTCCGTGATAACCACATGAGTTTAATCACGTTTTGACACTCAATACAAATGTATAGGATGAAAGACGCTTGTGAGTTGTACTTAACCACAGAGCTCAAAACGTCTCGGAAATGTTGAAACAGAGAGAAAAAAACGTGTAGTGGAGAATTAAGAAGAATTAACAGCAGTATAGTTGCATCTCGCTTCCCTTAACTTTGAAAATAAGAATAGTAATATATCAACGTGTGTTGAAAGAGATAAACTTGCGTCAGGTGTTAAATACATGACAATGTGTAACTAAGCAAACATGAGAACAATTTATCGGTAAAGAATATTTCCAGCCTACTACGCAAGTTTTTTATCATTCGGTCAAGAATGTTGTCTAATGATTTTCAAATCTTGCTGAGACGATTAGAAAAAACGTGCTTGAAGACCCAAACATTTGCCAGTTTTGAAATTTTAGCTTGACAATTATGTTTAGGAGTGACCATGATCAAGTCATGTCTGTGTTTACTAAACACAGTTCTGGTAAAGCTATGAAACCTAAGCGGTTTGATATATTGTGATGCGATTTAGAAAAAAAAAACCAAAAAAAAAACCTATACTATAGCCCTGTTTACTTATATGAAACTTGTAGTGCATATTGTCTATTGTAAAGTGTTTCCAGAACCTTTAAAGTAATCGGGTCACTTATGGCACATTTGCAGTGTTCCGTGACAGGGCATTTGGGCCTTAGAGGGACAGAAAAGGTGCTCCGCGCTTACGGTACCTTTGATTTAGATGGGAATTGACAACCCGTGCCTTTTAATTGAGCCATTACAGTTTTATTCGCAGTGTAGATATTTAAATTCATCATTTTCATCATCCAACGGTGTAAACACTTAATAAGGAGGATGCCTCCTCATTCACTTACATAGATCAGGATTTAACAAATGCTTAATAATGGGGTTTAATGGTATTTTTTGCTATGTAAATAAACGAACAACTAAGAACTTCCTAGCATTTTTGTGTATCATACTTAGCAGCAGCGGTTCAGCAAACCAAGTAATTTGACACCATAACTTAATTTAGTGGTTTTTTCACTTTACTGTGTAACACAATCGCTTTTGAAAGAATATGTTTTTACCATTTCTCTTCTCATTTCTCCGCTTTTTCTTATTTGCGCGTTCATTTAAAAAATTTAAATGTTAGAAATAAAAGGATTTTTTTAAATCTCATATATGCCATAATTGCAATCATGACAAAACATTTATTACTCAATTTCACTGCAGTGAAGGGTACAGTTTTATATCGAGTCTGTTCATATTGTTGTCAATGGATTTTCGATCTTTTTGCGAGGATATCCCCACTGATATTCTTAATTAATATAACCCATTATAATGGATGAATCATGGTAAATGACAGTTCTTTACAGATAACGTGAGTCGGAATTGCGTTCAGAGATTAAACATTTTCTAAAAAGTTGAGACTTCTGTGTCCAACGCTTGTATGCATTTCTGTGAACATTCTGCCATTCCGTCACTGTGTTTGATGATTTGAAATGTCAATAAAAGTCCAAAACAACCTTCCCCCAAAAGAATCTAAATAAATTTATTTCATGTTGTAAACCAACGAATGGAAATGCGTACGCGTACGTACTTCGGTTCCTAAAACGTCAACTGATTCGAATATTTCTGTTAATAATGACATCAAAATAGGGCTTAAAGAGACACTAGCACATATGAAAACTAGTGCACCCTCAAGAACTTTCAAAATTGATATTTTTGCATGGTTGTAAATCTTTTATATACATTAGACCTCAACTAAAATGATTAAGACCAAATCATTGCCCTTTATAAAAAAAAGACTCCGGCAACATTTCTTCAGTAGACGACGGAAATGGCGTTTAACACAAGAAAACACACGCCAAAGTTGATTCTAGCGGCATGCACCCTGCTTCACCGGTCTGTGATCTTGTGGTTTTAATATCAATGAGTACGAGTCAATGATATTCATGTAATAGACACATTTTGTTGAAGAAAATTATGACAAACTTTTAAGTCTTTAGCCTCTTATCGCCTCTGATAGTGAATATTGGTTTAAATTTCTGTAAAAATATTACGTTGTTGTCATTTTTGTTACGCACCTTGCTCACTTTATCCACCATTAATTCGACCTTAGCCTCGACAGCTGTTGGATGCCCTTATTTTTCTAAATTTAAACATGTATTCCTTATAAAGTAAAATGTTACTGTGTTGTATGCCCATAATAATTATTTTGCTATCAAGTAGAAACAGTAAACAGGATATTTGAAGAACAAAGTTTACACTAGTGCACTGCGTGACCTTCAGGATTTGCGAGCCCGCATTCAAAATGAGGTTAAAGTCTTACGAGATGATCCTACAATGGTCAGACTGGCTGTGTCGGGCTGTGTCTGACATGCGACGTCGTTGCAGACTTGTATCGAAAGAGAGGGCGGGCAAGTTGAAGGTGTTGGTGCATAATTCAGGTATGTACTAAAACATCAAATAATAATCTTGTTTATCATGCTCATTTTCAAGAGCTTACTGCTTCAACTTTATAGAAAAATAATTATTATAGTCATACAGCAGATAGTTTCGCCAAATTAACTCTTTGTTTCAGTACTAAGTTCTTTCTGGAACGCCCTGTTTAGTCCTCGTAGCCAAAGTACCGTCACTATTCAATCTCGGGGTCCGCGGCGTTATTACCGAATTTTTTATTTATTTTTGCACTACAGAAAAAACATCACTTTTCAACCACTTCTCTTTTTCTCAAACTTTCGGTAAAACCTTTTTTTTTATTACTTTAAGACAAAAAAAACGTCCTTCATAAAATCTAGGAATACTGGTCAAAAATAAAAATGGCAGATATGCAACAAAACATCAGGGCCGGCCGAACTCTGTGTCGAATGTTAAAGCAATGCCTTTCTTCGGCCAGTCATCAGACCGAAAGCGGATTTATTCAGAGGAATTAGACATGTAATTCTTTTTATTGACCCACCGAGAGAATTGCGTTACATGATTCAAAATTCCTAGTGCTATAAGAGAAGTCGTTTCATGACTATAGTATATCCAAAATTGATTCTTCCATCATCGGGCGATTCTTTGAAGCCGGATTGTTTTCGGCCATTGAATCAGGATCATTTTAATGGCCATTGATTCCAACAAGTCTGCTTTTGAGTGATATGTTTGTACTTTAACCAGGATACCTCATCGCTTCACCAGCCCTAAAGCATGTGAACCGCAAGGTGCTCTTGTAAGTTAATCTGTTCGAAGCAATCGACTAACAAAGATGACATTTACTAGATCATAGTTTGGGGATCCATCAAATGTGGTTAATGTTACTTAAATGAAATAATGTAATCGTGTGTGAGTATTCACGCATGTTGTTTTATTGTTGTTTTATTATTAAAGTGATTCTAAATTTGTAGTAGCCAAAAAAAAAAAACCCAGCTAACTGGAAACACTGATTTTCAGTTCCTCTCTATATGAAAAGCAAACGTCACTCTGGAAGATTTAAGGGCAAAATATCAGGAAATACTATTACAACTTCCAGGCCCAATCACGAGGCTACATGATTTGATATATCACTGACAAAAAAGCACTTTATAAATCAAACGAAAGATGATGAAAAGAGCTTGTTCTGCTTAGTTTACCACACTTATTGTTAACAATTGGACGGAGATCATCGGTGTAGTATCCACGCGTCATTGACCCCCAAAGGCCACACATTACATCAAACCTTTGTCAGCAAATATTTTAAAATAACACTGATGAAACTCCTGATATCCTGTCCCCATCGTCCACGACTACTAGTAGAATGATCCCTGCCTTCAGCGCCTAGGTAGATCTAATCTTTCATCAGTTCATATTAAAAAATCGACCTAATTAGTCATCAAAGATGTATTGAGACATTCTTTCAGCAGTATCTGGAGGGAGTGCTTCCCCTGAACACGTATCAAAATGTCATTGCTACCCTGGTGGCAACCGGTCAGCAATATCTCACCGATTAGAGAAGTTAATGCTAAGATAAATTTCCTTTGGTCAAATACCGTATTTACCGATATTCATCGTTTTATACCCTTGTCTGTAAAGATGCATATGATTTAAACGTTCTAGGGGATCTAAGAAAAGCAAAACAGAACCACTGAATGAAGTTTTACTTACTCGTGATTTCAGTATATTTTAAAATATTAAACTGTTATATTTTAGACTTACTGCCGGTTTTAGATGAAATAGTAGGTTTGGTCTTGCCCGGTTTGCCTTTCTCAATTCCACTTCCAAGTTATACACTCAGGAAAACCCGTGCAGTGTTTTACGTGATAACCATATAATTTAAATCACGTTTTGACACTCAATACAAATGTATAGGATGAAAGATGCTGTACATTGTGCTCAATCACACAACTCGAAACGTCTAGGGAATGTTGAAAAAGAGAGAAAAAAAGTTGTGAGGAATTAAGATTTACCAGCAGTGTAGTAGCACATCGTTTCCATCACCATTGAAATAAGAAATCAGAGCAAAAATATGGTCTGTATTTGTTGATAGTATTATATCAACGTACTCATATAGATAAACCATTGTCTGATGTAATACTAACTAATATGTGTTTAATACTAATAATATATTCCCTCGAAAAATCACCAGCCTCCTGCAAGCCCTATACAAGAATTATGTTAGTGCTGTGAGAGTTAATTGGGGACTGACAGAATGGTTTACCGCCTTCGTCGGAGTACGTCAAGGTTGTGTCATTTCACCGCATCTATTCAATGTATTGCTGGAGCTAGTTATGTCCTATGCTCTGCATGACACCAGTATAGGCGTTGACATCCATGGACAAGTGGTGCGGACGATATAACACCTAAGGTCTAGTTAAAAAGCGCAAGACTCATGGTCATTAGGTTGTGAGTTCGAGCCCCGCTGTGGCTAACGTGTTGTGCCCTGGGGCCAGACACTTTATTTTGCTTGTCTCACCTCACCCAGGTGTAAATGGGAGCTGTTAGGGGTAGTCATATTGTACGCCGTTAATAATTGGCTGCCGAATTTTCAATATGTGAAAAATGTGACTTGTCCTATAGAGGAGGAGCACCGAGATCTCAGAGGCCATATATGGAGCGGAATGCTGTAAAAAGAAGCCCTCCTGCAAATGGTGTGTTATGATCCCCTCTTTTAATTTTCATAGGGCTTCCCTGTCGATACGTCACATAGGCCTTGGAATTTGGGGTCAATGACCTTTCGATAACACAGGAGTCTATGGGTGTATCTCTCACATTTCATATTTTTTTCTCCTCCAAATATTTGTTAGAACTTTTGATTTAGAAAAATCAGATATGATTTTCTATTTCCGAAAAGGTACATTTTATTAATTCCGACCCTCTAATAAGGTTTTAATTAACTAATTAAGAAAATGAGATTTTACCAAATGAGGGCGCTTTGGGAGACATGCTGCATTTAGCAATGTGTCATTTAAAGCCCTGTTTACTGGCAAACTGATTATTTGGTGATCTGCTCTGCAGAAAACACCAATTTATGAAAACGGCATGAGTGGTACATTTGATACTATTCTGATACATTTGGGTATCAGTTAAACATTTTCATCATAAATAAGGCTGCCATGGCCCATGTATATCATGATTTTGTGGACAGTACAGGCTGCACTAGAACTTAGAACATGATGAGTCTGATATTTCCTGCACTCAGCACTGCATGCATGCTAGCTACGAAAAAATAATTTCGGAACAAAATAACTGTTTAATTTTTAAGACGTGCTTTCTGGGGTAAAATTATTCGTAGATTATGAATTTTTAATCGAAAACTCTGTATCATACACCATTTTGCTACAAAATATTGATTTCTGGCCGGGATTTTGTCAAAAAATCGCACTTTTCGGGTGACAAAAATGTTCACCTACCAACTTTGAATGCTCACAGTCTACAATATACATATTAGAAGCAAATGATAAATTCAGCCTATTTTTATATTGAAATTAAGCTAATATTGATATATCAGTTTAAGGTAGTAACTTATGGATTCAAGTATTTGTTTATAAATTATTTCATAATTTGCATACCAGAACCATCCAAATTTGACATGTCCTGTGACAAACGACATTCAAATTTAGCACTTTCGAACAAAAATGTTGCTTTGCACAACCACATCTCTGAAAAGGAAGGGTCTACAGTGATGATTTACCTGTCAGTGTATGTAGAATTTATTGAGCTTTAAATTGATACCTAACTGGGTTCATTTCAAGTACAGGAATAATTCCAAAAATACAAAAATGTTACCCCGAGAAAACTAAAAGAGCTATAGGCTTGAAAATTTAACCCTACATAGTTATGGTATTAACTTTTTTTCACCCTGTCTAAAATGTGAGATTTTTTTTCAATTTGCGGAATCCAAATTTCACCTTAAATTGGGCGTTTCGAGAACATTGTTGAAAAGCTAATTGATTATGCCCAAAACATTTCCCCACAAGAATATAGTATTAAATTGTGGTCAAACTGCAAAATTTATTAGATTTAAAAAAAAAAAACAAAATGCAATTATTAGCAAAATACCATAGGTTTCTATGGGATCAGCATTGCGCAATACCCCAAAATGTGATCTTGGAATGCATCCAACATTTTGCATGTTTGACTTCAGAAATGGATTCTACGCAAAATTTTAACCTACAAAACATGTTATGTTTCATTTTTAAAGCACCTTCATATTTTTACACTTCTGGCATTAAAACCTAGGTCAAATCTGAAATCATGTTGAAACCGGTACCCCTTTTGTGGCAAACAGTCCACAGTTTTTAACTGTATGAGATCTTATGCCTGAGGTGTACTAAAATAATAATAAGGTACATGGGGATGTGAAGCTCATATGGATCGGGTTTTTTTGCAAGCAATCCCAAGCATGGGTTCTTTTTGGTCTATTTGTACAAAATGGGATAAAACATTCAAAATATTCCCATTTGTTTAATTAAAAGACCCCCTGGAATCAGGCAAGGTTACAAATCACATATTTTTGTTACATTGTATCCGGATAAGGGGGGGGGGGATGCTGCGCCGAAATACCGGGCTATACCGAAACGCCCGGTCTTTCGGCAGATGACCTTGCCGTACGGCAGGGGTATCTGCCGAAACGCCCGGTCTTTCGCCAATTATTCATGCCGAAAATGCGGGCTACGTCATTACCCTGCCGAACGGCAGGGTTACTTGCCGAAACAATGGGTTATCCCAGTAGTAGTATCGGCACAGAGAGATCCTTATTACAGCGTGCGGTTGTTGGATGTAACTAAGTTCTTATGTCAATTGGCTGTACGGATACGGAAAATTGCATAAACAACATTGTAAAGTTACATTGGCCATATTGCATAGAACTCCTACACCCATCCCACACACACAATTAGGTACATCATATGATTTAGGCCTACTGTTGATGGAGATAGGTGATTGGTTTACTGAATAATAAATTTAACATGACCCCCTCCATCAGAAAAAAATTTTTTTTTTTTTTTTTTTTCCAGTAGTAGTATCGGCACAGAGAGATCCTTATTACAGCGTGCGGTTGTTGGATGTAACTAAGTTCTTATGTCAATTGGCTGTACGGACACAGGATGACACGAAATAGGTGTTCAGTGGACTCAGCTCGTACGTCAGGCTAAGACTAGCTTTAAACTAATAATTTTAGGGCCCGTTTATTATTTACAAGGGAGGGGGCCGGAGAAATTGAAAGATGTGTTTGGAAAATTGCATAAACAACATTGTAAAGTTACATTGGCCATATTGCATAGAACTCCTACACCCATCCCACACACACAATTAGGTACATCATATGATTTAGGCCTACTGTTGATGGAGATAGGTGATTGGTTTACTGAATAATAAATTTAACATGACCCCCTCCATCAGAAAAAAAATAAAATCACATAACCCCCTATTTGTCAAGTAGAAAATCACATAGGTCTAATCCGAATGTTTGTACTAACCGGACCCTAATAACCAAACCCTAACCTAATTCCTAACCCTAATCTTAACCCTAGGTCCTATAGGCCCTATAACCCCAACCCTAAACCTAACCCGTGTTGCAACCGGCCTAATAGCCCTCCAAATCAATAAAGGGTCCTTTACAATGGGATCCATATGTATATGCATAACGTATACATTGTTTCCGATTTCGGCTACCTTGGTAAATGAACGTGGGAATTCTTTATGGGGTCTATGTGGGTGCTTTTGGCGTTACAAGATCGTATCTACGTCTACTATTACATACAGGATTGTTCCTAAATGCCAAAAGTTTGATTGTTAATGAGTTTCATTGTAGAATTGTCCATAAAATCACGAAAAATTGGTAAACACGTGTTCTACACATCAACAGCACGTTATTTTCCACTTCCCTTCTCCACTGCCGAATGCCCGGGTACTTGGGCAGTTCTGAGAGTCGGGTATTTCGGCACCCGGGTGTTTCGGCACAACAGGGCATTCAACTTGTTTTCAGGTAGGGATGTGCGGCTTGGAAATGGCTTGGGAACTGATTGTTTCTCAAAGTATGGTCTTAGGAACTGGAATTTTGAGAAATGTGCAGGCTTTGAAACTGAAATTTGGCTAAAATTAAGCTCCTGAGGCAAAAAAAAATCCCAAAAGGGACCCTTATGAACTGAATTATGCCTCAAATTTAGAGGTGCGAAATGGGGGTCTCAGGGCAGCACATACCCATACCCATTCTGGCGGAAGTGACCCCCATGGGGACCAATTTTCAATGAAAATATAAACGGGACCAGTTTTTGGTGAAATTATACTAGTTTTCGGTGAAAATATACCCCCTATAAAACGGGAACAATTTGCAGTGAAATTATACCCCTTGTGGGGCCTGTTCTCAATACATGAATAAAAGATATACCTTTAAAATAGCCAATATAAAAGAAAAATTACACTTGTGCCACATACTACAAGAACAATTACACACTCGAGGTTATTTTGCTGATATGTTTAGGTTATTTTTTCCTATTTGTATGATTGAACCAAGAAGATATCAGTAGCTTCCCACAATGCATTGCTTCCAATGGAGGTTTTTGTGTAGGTACTGATGTGAATCGCTAGAAATGAAACATGGCTAAATTTACCGTACTGATCACAAACTTGCATCTTAAGAATGTTTCACCTCTAATGATTCACATGACTACCTGTACAAAAATCTCCATTGGAAGCAATGCATTGTGGGAAGCTACTGATATCTTCTCTTGATTGAACCAGTCACAATCCCACCTGAATTTGATACCCTAGCAGGACTAGAACTTGATCATTGTGAATTTGATATCCCTAGCGATAGTCCCGCATTAGCAGCTGGGGGTGGACAAAGTGAATTTGGTTGGGTGCAAAGTAAATATTTATAAAAGGGAAAATATGCAATATGCTTAAAATCATCAATTTTTCATGAGATTCTCGAACAAATATGCCATTTTTGTCTCAAAAAGTGAAACTTTTATATTTTTCTGGGAGGAAGGGGGAGGGGAAGCCCAGTGGAGAATTGAGGTTAAAGTCGGAAGTTTTCCCTAGCACCACCACTGTTTTCAAATATATTTGTAACTTTTGCCTAAGGGAAAAGAATACATTTTCTATTTAAAAAAAATTGCATTCTGGTTTGCTATATCCCTGTATCCAAAAGTGTGTTGACCTTTGACCTTTTGCCCCATATCTCTATTTCCAGACTGCATTGATATATAAAACCATTGACTTTTTTTATCCTGTGACCAATCAACTCAATTGGGTAACTTTGTTATGTAATTTGTGCAACTTTAATTTTTCGTAATACAGGGGATAGTCATTTTGTTTGATTTTGGCGGCCATCTTGGATTTCAGATGCTTATGTGACATTTGAGCAGGGAAGCCCTCTTGAATTTTGTAGAAGGGACCACAACCTCTAATAATAGGGGGGGGGGCTTCTCTTTACAGCAGAGGATCCACCTTCACATGTGGTGCTCCCCTACTACTAGTGACAGCGGAATAAATGAGACTTAATAATGTATAAAGCGCTATATAAGTACTTTTTTTAATTGCTATAGTGAAGAATATCTCCAGACATTGGTAAACCTAGTCCACAAAACAGCTCTGCCTTTGGACTGAAAATAAACATCGCAAAGACAGAAGTACAAGCCATCAGCAAAGAAAGCTTCAATCTTAATATCAACATTGATGGAAAACAACTCTGCCAGGTAAAACAGTTTGTTAATTTACCCAGGAGGGAAAATTATCAAAACAGGATCCTGTTCTGGCGATATCAAGTTACGAATTGGCAAATCACTGGGAGCGCTTCAAAAATTACAAAACTTATGGAGTGCTAAGGACATCCAAATCAAAACCAAGATTGTGTTCAACAAGGTTCTTGTCCTCTCAATACTTCTTTATGGAGCTGAGACTTGGAAATTACGAAAGGAAGACAAAACCCGATTGCTCACTTTCGAAATGATGTACCTTAGAAAAATAATGGGAGTAACACGCAGAGAGTCAGACAGAATCCGAAACACAACCATCCGGAAAATCCTAGGTGTTGAATTAACTATCCTTGACAGAATGTCACAGAAGAGGCTACGCTACATTGGCTACATTCAGAGAATGCCACCATCTCGCCTTCCAAAGCTTGCTTTTGAATCCCAAATGAAGGGGGAATGACCTAGAGCTAGGTCACCAAAAAGATGGATAGACCGTCTCTTAGCTGACTGCAGTAAAATCAACCTAAGATCGCTAGCCCAGGCTAGCAGCTGCTAGCTGCCATGCAGCGACAAACCGTCTAAACTGGAAGAACATCTGCGGCAGATGTACCAATCAACCCCCAATTGGAATGAAAGTATAGGTCAAGGTAGGTCAATATGCAAATTAATGAAACATGAGAACCAATTACCGAGTAAGTCAATATTCCCAGTACAGGTATTTTAAATCAAATGCACAGAAGCAGCTTGTAACTTTGAAACTACTCATAATTTTACAATAGCTGGTAGAAGTCGCACTCTAAACAACAGAATGGGGGGATTACCCTTTGCCGCTGGGCAGGAAAACCCTCCTTTGTAGTTTTGACCTATGAAGTGAAATGCTCCTATGTGAAAATGGGACTCGCTTTCAAAACCTCCTACGTAGCTGGAAACATCAAAACACCGATAAACATGTTGCTATAAAATTGTTATATAGCTGTTGGTAATAGTTATTATATGACCTTTGAAACTTGATTTTTAAGAAAACAAAACCCCACACATACTTATATTAAACATCTAGTGCATATTGTCTATTGTAAAGTTTTTACATAACTTTCGTCACTTACTTGCAGTGTTTCATGACAGGGCATTTGGCATAAAAGGGAGGGAAATGGTACTCCTACGGCAACGGTACTTTTGACTTAGAAGGAAAACTGACAACGTGGCGCATAATATGCGTTTTATTTAGTAGTGTATGATTAGCGTAAGTTAATCATGTTCTCAAAAACCGTTAAAGTAACCTCACGTCGTTAAAATTTAAATTACCCTCATGTCGTGTTTAACACCGATGAATTGAAATACGCGACCTTCTCAAGATAGTACCACTAATAACTGATGCGAATTGAATTACGTAATTGTATTTTAGTCTATATAGTACTTGACGCACATAGCCATTGTAGCTGAAAGCGCCATTCAATCTAACAACCAACCAGCAAGCGGTAGGTAAATAAACACTTCTTTTCAAATTCCTATTTAAAAATAGATTCTATGGCAATTTGCGGCTGCTCAAAACGATTCTGAAAAGCATTTTGATGTAAAATGGATTCTTGATATAATTCCTTGGATTTTCGCATGTAAAGTCAATTGGGAATTTTGGCAAGTTATAACATAACTTCAAAAAGCAATGTTCTTCTCAACCTATTTTGTCAGAAACTCTCACATAAATGCTTTCTCATATTCTCTAAATATTGGCAAAAGAAAAATATAATAACATTGTTGATTTGAATCTAGTATCTAAACACGTACTCGTAAAATGCTAAGCCTGTCTACTGCCTTTAAAGTGAGCTACACCGAAAACACACATCGCAAAAAGGGTGATTGAGCCCCGACGGTCACAAATGTGAATGATAGTCGCCAAAGGTCTACTTTTCAAATAACTTTATCAGAATGAAAGTCACATTGAAGTTAAAATATTCATAGCTTTAAAAAACTAATGAAACAAAGGAGAGTGTTTAGTTAAAATATATCAAGTGTACCATTACAAATTAAAACGGAACAGAATACTAACATTTAATTATTCAAAGTCGTAGAAGCCAATGCTAATACATTTAGTACATTAATTTTACATTGCTTCTTTTGAACGAGCGAAGTGACAAGTTACACAGCAATTTCAACACAAACTTAAAGCGGATGTCCTGCATAGAGAAATAATAGAACATACTGATTTAGCCCATACTACAATCACTTCCGTTCTTACATTTACATTGTGTGAAAACTGCAAGGAAAATTATAGGATAGCTGTGACATCACTGCCTCCCTTGTTGTACACCAGGCAATTCTCCTTGGCAGATTTCTTTTAATGAAAAAGCAGGACAGATACTCACATACATAAATATTATAGCTTTTGTTGTTTTCTATAGAAATATTGATCTGAGAAAGAAATCCGACAAGGATTGTCAGGTGCACAACAAGGGTGCACAACAATAATTTTGAGGAGGTAATACCTACCAAACGCATTATTTCAATTACCGAAAGAAAAAAAGGGGTAAAACATAAACTTTCATGTGTTCGAAAAGCAGCCATTTTGTTTGTTTTTTTAAAATAGTTGTTTTGATTTAAGAATATACCAAATTGATTTTGTAGAACCAAAAACTAGGGGTTTGATACAGTTTAGGTTTTTATGAGCCATTTTCCGAACCATGCATTTTACCTTTGATTTCTAAAGGGGAAATTCCGTAACTCTTTTACATATCAGCAACATATAATTAAAATTAATTTTAATTATCGTTTGTATTTGAGAGTAAGTCTACATGTTTGAGTGTGACCATAAAAGTTCAAAGTATGTTGAAAATCATTTTTGGCACCGACCGTCCCGTTGTTGCGTAAGGGGAGGGGGTCCAAGTGGACGCAGGCTTATTTTCTCGGAAACGAGGTGTCAAATTTCAGTTTTTAAATCAAACGTTCCTCAACTAAAAAGTTTGAGTCAGCGCAAATTGACAGCGCCAATAACATGTTATTGCTTCAAGGGTAATCTCTATCTTTCCATAGACTATAGAACTGCATTGCGTAGATGAGGAATATGGATATGGATAGAAGATAGATGATAAGACTTGAGAATTCTGTAATCAAGCGCCCAACTTCTAGACGACTTTTTCTTAAAGTTTCCTTCAAAGCTGTATCCCTTTCCACTAATGTAATCTGATTTTACAGCAACATGCAACCAGTAGGTCAAAGAACCCCGTTCTGTGCTCTAAATTTCATCAAATTTATATTTGAACCTTAATTTTCAGAATGGGTATTCACTGATACTTGCATTTTCCCCATCAAACCTTTTAAGTGTTCCGACATTTTTCTCTGGCTCAAATTACGCAGGAAACCAGTGTCTTTCAAGAACCAGTCATAAGGGCGAGAGTGGATTTGTACAGAAGACGTTGACATATATAATTTCTTCATATTGATCCGCCGACAGAGACGGGTTAAATGGTTCAAAATTCCTATAAGCGAGGTCATTTTATGTCAATAGTAAAACGCCAAAATTGATTCGCCATCATCGGGTGATTCCTTTCAGGCGGATTTTTTCGGCCAGAGAATGAGGATCATTTTAATGGCCATTGACTCCAACGAGTCTGTTTAATACTAAGAGATCTACTCGTACATTACCAAGGATAAGGATAACCCATCGCTTCCCTAGCCCTAAGCCATGTAAACCATAAGGTGTTAAAGGTGCAACGAGAGATTTCACATAACAGGTGTCCCTAAAATGTGAAATTCAAATTTTTGCACTAATGCAAAGCTTTCTATATAAAAATTTCCAATGTGAAATGATTAAGCTGGTACCAAAATTGTGAAATTACTAATTTATTGTAGGAGCAAATACTAAATTCAGCTTATGTTTAAAAACATTTTATCAAACATGCATGTAATTAATTAAATAAAGTTAATTATCGCGAGAAAAATATAACGTCTTATTTACTGTTACTCGGAATCTCTGTTAGTATATCGTCGTTGGGCAGGAAAAACCTCATATGTGCATTTGACCTCTTAGAGCAAAACCTCATATGTGCATTTTCGGTACCACTGACAAAACGACCTGTTGGCGATATTGTCGTTTTGCAAAGTATCGCAAAATACTTAAAATAGATCTTACGTACTTCTTCAACCCTCGTCCTTACCAGGGGGGGGGGGGGGTTACCACCCCAGGGAACTTCGCTCAGGTGCGCTAAAATGCCAAAAACTTTCGTAAAAAGCTTCTAGTTAATCGTTCTCTCATCCTTTCCGGTCATTTTAGCGAAAAAAATGTGAAGGTAGCACCTTCACCGGGGTTAGGGTATGCCGTCAAAGTCGAGTGGTAGGGGTGGTTGCCACCCAAGGATATTTTATGGTGCATTTTTGAAAATATTATGCACAGTATGGCTCCAAAACTATGTTTATTTAAAACTAGTTAATTGCCATAATTTAGAGCTTAAAACCGCATGAAAATCCGATATTCCTACGTTTTTGAGCGCAAAATTGGATTTTCGCCTATTTTCTGTGGAGAACGCCAATTTTGCCGACTCGCGGACTTGATGACGTCATTGTGATGCCATACTAGGTATGTTGGTACTTATTTTGGTATCATTGGAAAGAGGAGGACCATAGCTATTCACTGGTATCAAAATCATAAGCATCGGGTGCTTTATAACAAATTCTCGAGGTGGTGGTAACCCCCCTCTTGGTAAACCGTGTTACAAAAAAAGGTTTGGTAAGTCGAGGGTTAAACATCACCTCATCATTTTCATCAATTTGACAAGTTGATTTGACCAAACACTGGACAATAGGTTGGTTTGTCCATATTATCGATGTTGCACATATGAAGTTTTGCATTTGACCTTTCAAATTACATATGAGGTTTTCCTGCCCAGCGACAATATGCCTCAAGGAATGTTTAACGCATGTTACAAACCAGGAGTAAATTTATCACTTACCTTGTCGAGAATCGAACCATATACTTTAAGTGAGAGTCCGTTGCAGTATCCACTAAGCCATGCCTACAAACCTTTTCATTTTAATCCAAATATATAAAGCATCCGTTATGGTATTTCTGTTTTGTTTAGTTAAAGGGACGTAATGGCATGAACAAAATGACATAATGAAAAGGACCCTTACTGAGATCACTTCCACGAGTTTGAAAACAATTTGGATGTTTACATTCTGTAAAAACAGTAAAAACAGGAAGAGTTCCGGGGGGGGGGGAGGTGGCAGTTTGTGGCAATTTCTGGAACAAGGATGCTGACATTACTGCCAGCATTTACCAAACTTGAAATGCATGTTGTCATGAACTAATCCATCTTTCACTTGCCAGATCAGTATACTACACTTACTACAAGCTTAAAGTACAATGCCTGAATCCCGGTGTGAATGCTTTTGAACAAAACATGCTAGATACACTGTAATTCTGTCAGGGATGTGAACACCTTGGTTTTCTGTTCCAGAAATTGCCACAAACTGCCACCTCCCCCTGGATATATAGCTGATAATATCGCTATAACAAAGGCTTGCGTGTTTTCGAAAATTATTTTAAGCAAACATTTTAAAACATCGTAAAAACATTGTAAAACGTTTTGATAATGTTTCACAAACATTATCAAACAAATGTTTTCGTAAAATGTAAGATAGAACAGTATGTGATGCAGCCGTTGAAATCACTGCATATAACACAATATATTTGTGTCCCAAAATCAACCAACAAAGATGACATTTACAAGATCATAATTCGGGAATTCATCTATTGTACGTGCGACAATGAGCCATCACTTCTATTAGGTAAGAATATTTTTAGAAACGAAAACCGAAAGAGTAAAATCCCCAACACCTTATCTGATTAGATATTTTTGTGATGGTATATTTAAACCTCGTTGCAGTAACACAAGGTGGGAAATACATTCATAAACGACGGAGTTGAGTATCACTATTTCATCTCGCATCAGATTTTGATCACAATTTGCCTCCAAAATTATATAATTTGTTAATGCCGATACAATTACAAGGTCAAAATTCGCAGAAGCATTTGTAGTGTTTACCAATTACACTCACAGTATTGCAAATGGATGATTTAGTGTTGCTATGTTTTATCATAACAATGATGAATTCCTATGCAAACCGAAAAATTCCAGGTGCGGACTGGAATCCAGAATCGTTTGTTTGATATTTACCCGGCATTCCAATAAGTTTAATCATAGGGGCTGTGCGGGGATATAAACAAAGTAGAACTTCTAAGTAAAATCAAACACGAAAAAGTAAATGTTTTTATTGCATAGATCGCAAAAGAAGAGTGCTTTCTGTACGTTTACCTAAGATTGAAACACCATTAAAACACCAGATTAAATGAACAGGCAGGCGGGGTGAAAATCTGATGTGGTATTTTTCAATGGCGTATTTGTTTATTTAGTGATGCGTACCATGTTGGCGTTCACGCAATAATTGAACCGATTCTTTAGTGTGATTCAGGCTCCATGACCAGAAAGGACCTGGCAGGATAAGCAGAGAGAAGCGCCCTCAGTTTTGGCACTGCGTTATCTCGTACCCATTTTCACAAATCATATAACTTTAAATGTTTTCTGATCCGAACTTTGAAAAACACGAAATGTTTTATATTTGAAGAAAATGGCATTTTTAGAAAGCATAATAGCTTTGTGCTTACTCTAGTAGAACAAAGTACACTGTATACCAGAACTCACTTTTGTATTGTTATTCATGAACAAAACTTTGCACAAGAATTCGTATTATGTAATAGTCCAACAGATTTTCCCTGAGCTCTGAATCATAGCCAAATGACCACTTCTGTAACTCTGATCATCAATGAAAGACCTGTTGCATAATATCATAAATATATTCTCATGTAAGATTTTAAAGTAGTTTGAATTATTTATGGTTGTGGCTTTGCTGCTTAGAACTCAAACTTCCTTCCAATTTTGATTTATTTAAATGTTTTTAGCTTGTTATGGCAATTTTAGAGGAAAGCACGATTATCTCATGAAAACCGAGTCTTATGTAAATGCAATATTGCAAAATGACAATTCACCAGCTAGTTAAAACTATTCAGGGTCTTCTCTCTGCTTATCATGCCAGGTCCTTTTCAATCTACTCATCATAATAGCGGCGCTATTCATGATTGTGCGTGCGCTTTGTTCCGTAACGTATCTTTTTATGTATTACAAACGTACTACATTCTCCAACTCGAATTGCGTGGCGTTCGTCTACATGTATAGGCGCTAGTTTTATAATCCTAAGGCCGTAGGTTCGTTTCTAACTTTAAGCAAAAATAATTTCTAATTAGGCCTATTATTATTGTTATTATATTTTATAGTAATAGGTTGCAATGAAAATATCAGAGGCAGCGATTGAAGTGCAAAATACTGAGCTGCCCTATGTACTGGAGCATGGTTTGGGGCTACAATCTCTCACGTGCAACCAATAGAGGTCTTTCACCTCACTCGTGCATAACCTATAACAATGTGTTAGTTCCGGTAATATTTTTCATTCAGATCAATTTAATACCCGACCTCAAAGTACTCGTGCTATTCAAAGTGTGACCCATACTTTTATGTATACATATCAAACATGCATGTCGTTCTTTAGATTTAGAAAGTCTCCAGAAATTTGGAATGGACTTTGCCATTCCCGGCAAGATGGCCGCCAATCCGAAATGTGGAAGACCTCTTTTCTGAGCGGCCACCTCTAAGTGAGCTTGTGAGCATTTACAGTTAAGTTTGTCCACAACTTGTGGTTCTCAAAATCTATTGTGTTAGGAAATAAACTGTAGGCATATAAAACGTTCCTTCCACTGAATGGATTGAGTGACTCACTGGTATAATTATGTAATCTGTGCGTCGTGGGTTGGAGTCTCCTTGTGTTCATATAGTTATTGATATGTTTGATAAAATGCCAATAACTGACATGTTTAATTGCTAACAGTTGTTTGGTATTCGTGGATTTAAGGTTTCGTCATACCTCGCTGCAGTGCGCTGCGTTGCCGATATAATCGATCACGCAATTCAACACAACTCTGTTAAATCCAGTTAAATTAAGTACCTTAATGGAGGGAGGAAAGAAACTGCGATTTTTAGGTACTTTCAGCAGTTTCAATGGTCCTCACCCTTGAAACGGATGAATTATAATTAAAAAGTTGGTGATATATAACACATTATCGAAAAATACATCATACTAAAACGCAAATGTTGATACATGTTAAAGAAAATACACAAAAACACGATATTAAAACCATTTTTGGTATATATAATTTTCCTTTTCGCGACACAAGTTGCAAGATTTTTTTGATCAGAATCTGTTTTATTTTGCCAAGACTGGCTGTTGTACCTGGTATTTACCGTACTCCTATTTTGTCTTTCCGCAGCTCCAAAATAACCGACGGCACGAAGGCAATTGCCGTTAGGTGCCCGGCCACTTTGCTTACTGCCCCCACCAAAATAATTCCTGCCGGCGGCAATGATATTGACCGTGCCTTATTTACACTGCCCCGTAGTGCACCTTTTGAGCTTTTTGGAACTAAAAAAAAGGACAAGGAAGGAGAAAATGTAAATATATAATGTTTAACAAAGTTTAACTATATTTATCAAAAGGAAAAAGGAAAAAAAAAAAATGTGGTTTTGCTTTTGTCACTTTTCTCCCGACTTTTAGCAAAAGTCGAACCATATTGAAGGATAAACGTTCGGCAGTGTAACCCTCATAGTGTGTTAAAATCAATAGATAGTTCATCATGACCTCATGAAAATACCCCCACTTGTTTGATTCTGTGTTTCTGAGGGTTTGTAAACAGGCCAGAATTGTGGTGCTAGCCTGTTACAATGGAGAAAAAATATGAAAATATGTAAAATTGGATATTTTACACCTTTCCCAACACCGTACAGGTTCAAATTAAAATTGTTTAGGTAATATGATTTTTCATATTCATGTTGCCAAATGAATAAATTTTTCATTTTTATCAATTAGGATTATTGGAATTTTTTTTAAAGAGATATCTAGGGGATTTTAGGTTCACTTTATCACTGCTTTTCAAACAACGTACGGCTTATTAAAAAGGTGAACTTTTACATGTACCAGATCCCAATATCCCAATTTTGACAAAACTTGGGATGTGGGTAGTGGTGGTGTGGTATCAATTATTACCATGCATTGTGCCATCATATTTGTGACATAGTAATACCTCATTTTCATATTTGCTCTGATTGGATCATTTCTACAAAAGTGATTTTCTACCATATCCCAATGACCAATCAGTCGGGGAAAACTTTGGTATGGGGTAGTGGTGGATGCAAGTAATACTCACGCACTGTGCCATTACATTAGTTATTTGGAATATTAATATGATCATTTGGCATTTTGCTCTGACTGGCCTGAATATAAAGCTGCCATTCCAAAGTTTGACGAACTGGTATGTGGGTAGCGGTTGGCATGCAGTAATACACATGCACTGTTTATCATTATGTGCACAGATTAATGAGTTCATTTGCAAAAAAATTGCCTTGGTGCCCTTACATGGACAAAAAAATGCCTTGGTGCCTCTGTATATTGCCTTAATGCCATGTCAAGGTAATGGCCACCTAAGGAAAAACTGCCTTGCCCTTCTTAATTCTTATTTTGGAGACTGCTTCGTGATTCCTGTTATTTTTCTTACAGCTTAAATAGGTCAAATTCAGTTTTCAGTTATTTTTACCGTGCACATGTAAAAATTAAAATGAGAATACAATGGTGGGTTTATAATAATAATAATAACGATGCTTCGAGCATTGATTTGAGCATTTGTTCATTTTTAGCCAAACCCGAAGCTCCTCCTCCACACACGAATGCCAGTTTAAGACGGCACATGGCATGCATTACCTGGACCATTGGATTAAAGACAAGTAAATCGAACATCATCTGCATACATGTGAGAACTTAGCCCATGATAACATTATATTGGAAGTATGTGTGAGAATAATTTGTTAAATGCTCTGGGCCCTCAATGATGGACCCCTGTGGCACACCACAATTCTAAGCCAGATCTTTTAGACATGACAACCACCTACTGAAACTCTACATCCGGTCAGTATGTATATGAAACCATTTAAGGGCTGTGCCTTTGATACTAAAGTTGTCTCCAGACGGTGAGAAGGTGTCTGATCGATGGTATCAAATGGCAGCAGAGGAATCTGCATAATTTAAAGAAACCCTTTTGTTATCATCAAGGGCTTGGGTGATATCATTCTTTACCTGAGCAATGCATTTTCAAGTATATCTTATTGTTTGTAGCAGACGTTAAAATAATTCACAAGAAGATTGCATTCTCCTTACCTGATAATAGCTGCTTTCTCAATTATTTTACCAACAAAACCATATGGACACAGGCCTGTGTTTGTTTTAAGGGTTCATCTCCAATCCATGTTCTCTTCTTAGAATGGGTGTCCACAATCGCCTTTCCAAGAATTCCATGGATGATCGCTGGTAGTTTTTTTTTTTCACGTCGGAGGTAATGTCCTGTAAAAATCCTTCACAGTTTCAATCTCTTAACAACAGCGAATCGGTATCTGTCATACGAGTTTTGCCTTGTTCCGTACTTGGCTTTGATGTGTTGTAGTGAAATCAAATATTCGTTTTGGATATATCCCAAGACGGCTCAAGCAAAGTTAGATCGGTTTCCTAAAGGCCACATTACTCTTCGTCATGTGAATCGCTACTAGATTTTCACCGAAGCTGTTGTTCCGATCATAGTTGATCTTGAGGCTAGGTGTACAGCTCTAGCACGATCATTCACCAACCAATGCTCACTCTAGTTCGAACATTTTTTCCATCGTTTTTTCCAAAACAGAATATCATGAGTTTGAAAAGTCTTTCTCAATCGAAAGTTGTCTTGAGTTCGAAGCTTGGTTGTTCAGGTCTATGGCGGATTCTAACATCGGATTCCTTAACTTCATTGCATGGTGAACTTTGGCTAAACGCAATCCAAGAACTAAGCAATTGTTTCAAAGCTCTGTGATGAATCACATATTTTTTCTTGTTTCCTGATATTCTGAATAAAGTTTTCTACTTTGTCAACCATCCATCTTTCAGGACTATGGGTAGGTCGTTGTGAGTTCATGATTTCTTTCGGTATAAATCCAATCCACTCGAGAATGCAAGGATGGTTAGTCCAATTTTCGAGTTGCTTTTCGGTCATCCATTTGAATTTTTTCCGATGGAAGAAGCTTCACTCATGCTCCAGCCGTATAGGTTATTCGCATCAAGATATTGAATGAATTTTGAAGTTCAGAGGGGCGTAGTCTTCACCCATGTAAGGATTATTTACTTTTGCATATCTTTTGGAATCACTGAACACCACCTCGCATGCCATATTTCAAATCATCAAATCAATGTCAATATCGGTGAGAAGAGTTCAAGCTCGATTCCTGTTTTTTTTCGCAAGCTCCTAGAAAGTCCAGACTTGTGAAATACCAGCCGGATCGAGCCGTAAATTTTTCCAAGCAGACCTTTTCCTAAATTTCCATTTCCTCAAAAACATCGGCTAGAAACATCAGCATCAGTAAGAAATAAAGATTGTGGTAGTCCTCATGGTCTTGAGGTTTAAGGCTTTCCATACTATTTTGCGCCATGTTGGTACGTCGCCGGAAATGTGCTCGTTGTTTAGCTGGAGTAAAAGGCTCTTCAAGAAGTTGAGTTTCCTTCGAGCCTTTCAAGAGAATTGATGTAGTCGTACGGAAAAAAACTCCTTTCCTGGTCAAAGTTGCAAATCCTTGTCTGGATAGATGGCTTTCATGCTTCTTTCAAGTTCAGGGAACTCTGAGAGATTGGATGCAAGCTTGCTAAACCCAGAACTATGAATTTGAACGAGTCTAAAACTCGATGTTGCGTTTCCTTCCGCACAACGCTCAGTTCGTTTTCAACTGTACAAATCTTGTTCACCACAATTTTGGTTTTGAGAAAGAAATTACCTGCTCTTCGTTGTTGGGAATGTGAGTCTTATCGTCGGTCGGTGCCGAGATTTTTGATGAAAGATGAGCATCGTACCCTGCGAGTTGGAAAAAAGACTGGAAAAAAATTGGATTTCTGTACTTTGATTGCATTTATCGTATGCAGCACTCCCCCCCCTTTTTTTTTAAAAAACTCTCCATTAAGTGCAGTGATCACGAACCTTTTTGTCTTCGGAGAAACAAATTCATTGCAGATTGGCAACGCTTTATAGCTTTCTTATAGGCTCTTTTTTCATTTTCAGTCCCAATCTATTCTCTACAAAATCTACTTGTTTCCTCTCCTTTATTCAAAACCGGTCGTAAATTTCTCGAATGTTCTTTTCCAGGGTTTCAACAAAATTTGAGCTCATCTTCGTCTTCATATTTTTTGGTGTACATACAGGTCTTGAATGTACACAGAGTCGTCAAAACCTGTTGAGATTTGGAATAATTCGAAGATTGAAAGGTGTTTTTCTTGGAGCCTTGATTTTGCAAGTTTTGTTTTTGAAACATATTCTTCCATGTCTCTTTGAGGCGAGATTCTTTGTATAGGAAGCGTTAACAACAATCTGTGTCACCAAAAGCGCTTGCCGTTTCTAGTGTGTTTTTCTCCATGTACGAGCCTGCTGTAATTTTAATACGCAGTAGTGGTGAGTTTGTTTGTTTGAAAATAGAAGAAGATTGACTCTATGAGATCTGTTTGGATCGACGTATTTTTTTTCATAGATCATTTTTTTTTTCCGTTCAACTAGCCAGAGACGTGAACACCCCACTGTTTTTATTTGTTTTTTTTTTTTCAAATCGGACGATTTCCGTGTTGATGCGAGATGGAAATTCGACTCCTGTCCAGTCAAGCTTTTCAGCGGCTTTTCGAAGATTTTTGTCGACTCGCTCTGCGTTTTTGTCAACTGGATTTAGAGCTCGTGTGACAGCCCACTTGAAACATTGGTCGTCATCACTTTTTCATGTTAATCAAGGCCTTTTTGTCCGCTAGCAAAATTTAAGGAAGCGAATGTGAGCTGATCCACCTAGCGTCTGAATGCTGAAAATTTGATTCCAAATTTTAGACTTCTGAGAAGACCCAACCCGCTGCCATTTTTCAGTTATTTTAAATTTCTTCTTATTAATTCGGAGATATTTTCTTCGTACAGCGTGTTTAAATCTGTGGCTGGAAGGGTGGTTTTTTTTTCTCACCTCTAAGTTTTTTCTGCAAGTTCTTCCTCCCCTCGGCGGGTTGGTACGTTTCATTTCGCACACCAAAATGCATTGAAGGGTATTTTGACGATGATCACGAAGAATTCCAACTACAACTCTTCTTGTCTCGTTGATGTAGGTGCTGGGATCCATTCCAGATCTTCCTTCAATTTCGAAATTCTGAGAAAATCCCCTTAGGGCTTGGTCTGACCTTCTGACTCTAAGGTTATTGCGAGGTGGTCGTTGATTGAATGTGGGTTCGAGTTGAAAAATATTTTCAGAGAGAATGTAGTTTTCCTCCAAAATCTTTTTAGATCAGCTTTTTTCAGCTTTGAGTATCCTCGAAGACCTGCATTTTTTGCCTTCTCTTTCAGCTCTCTCACATTGAAATCTCCTCTCTCTCTCCTTTCTGCTGCGAGTTGTTCTCTCGTTGGGGGTGGAGGTGGAGGAGGTCCTTTCAGATATTCTAGGAGGTCGGGTTTTTTCATGCGAGAGTAACCTCTGTATCCATGTTTTTTTGCATACTTTTTCAGCTCCTTGACAGAGGTTGTATTGGAAATCACTATCCTGATTTTTCGACCTGGTACGATTTTTTTTCGCTGCGGCATCGTTTCTTTATTATATGGGAAGTGATTTTCTTAAGCCAAAAAAAAAAAAAACCTCCGAATCAAAGGGTTTTTTTCAAGTAGTATCTTTTGTTAGCTTTTTTCGAGATTCTTTAGTCTTTTCATACAATTCTTTGTTGTATTTTTGACCTTGTCTAGTCGGAACTCCAAGTTGTCTACAAAACTCAACTCCACTTATTTGAAGATAATTAGGACAACAAAATTTGTTTGGATTGTTTTTATGAGTAAATCTAATCCACTGGTCATTGTAGAAAACAAAAAGATTATCATTTTCAACTTTGGACTCGAGAGAGATTTCTTTTTCAACGTTGTGAAATTTTTTGAATGAATCCATGTTTTTTTTATTATATTACATTTTTCCAAAATCATTTTTTTTGTTGCAAAATTTGAGGGTGAGGAGAAGGTTTAACAGAAGTTGTTGTGCATAGGGGTATCTAGGGGGTTGTTATAGAGGGATTTCTGTGCATGAAGTATCTAGGGACATGTTGTACAGGGATTGCTGTTGGTTGTATGTGGGGGTTGGGGTGTAGAGGGGTTGCTATGTAATGGTGTGAAAGAAGGAGGGGGCTTTTGCACAGGAGTTTCTGTAAAATCGATTTTTGGCTCAGAACTCTCTTTTTATACCTACCGATGTTTATGGATATCATAAACAGTGAGTGTATTTAATTTCTTGAACAGAGGGGATGAATGAGCAAGGTAGTGCGAGTTAGTACAAAGGCGAACAATCTTCTTTGTTTTAAATGAATGGTGTGAAGGTTACTGTTATTGTTGTCAGCCCAAATGATATTACAATATTGAATAGGTGGTAGAACCAAACTAGAATAAAGGGAAAATAAAGTTGCAGAGGGAAGTGTATGTTTTAATCGAAAAGAATACCAGTATACTTAGAAACAATATTTGTAACATATGTATTGTGTTGATTCCATGTGAGCGAATTGTCTAAGAAAACACCCAAAAATTTGGTGTGAGGGACCCTTGTAATAGGTATATTGTCAATGTTTACCATGATATTATCAGGATAAGAAAGACGCGTGTTGTATTATTTTGTTTTTGAATAACATAAAAGTAGTTTTGCCTATATTTAACGAAAGTTTGTTAGCCTTTAACCAAGAAGAAATTTTGATCAGTTCGGTATTGGTAGACTGGATTAAATCCGCGAAGTTTTCATGTGAAGCCAGTAAGTTTGTATCATCAGCCTATAATTACAGAGTAGATGGAAGGCTAATGTACGCAATGTAAATTAATTATCTGTTATTACTTCTATCCACTGATGTATCTACCCATGTAGCTACCAATGAACTTGACCTCAGCTTCAGGCCTTAGCTTCAACAGCTGTTAGATGCCCTTGAATCGCAAACTTGAACTGCTTTTGTAGGCGCAGCTTGTTCTTTCTGAAGGTCAAAAATACGGTCCAAATTGATACATGCGTAAAGATAGCTATACCATCATGTTGGGCCTAAAAACGATCAAACAAAGCCAATTATGACCGTTTCCGTGACACATAGCTATACGGTCAACGGATAAAATAAGATTAAATTTGAATCATGCTCAAATGAAACGTAGTTGTACCATCCTATAAAAGGAATGAAAAGTTAATGGTAACATCTATCTGTGACCAATAATAAATGCTAACGTTCAAAATACGATCACATTTAAAACATTATCAAATTTCAAGAGAAATAAGGCCATAAAGTTAGCCTTGGTGAAAGATTGAAACGGACAATAGCCATATCTTTCTGTGAAAATTCAACAAGGTCAAGCTTGACACAAAGTTGACCTCTTTATGCTGTATTTAGTAAGAGGTTCAAAATTTAATAAAGGGTCGTATGGGTTAGGCATGGCAACATGCTGAGCCTCAGTTAAAGATTTGAAAAAAGAAGAGTCAAGTGCGACCATCCCAGGTGTCCTAAAAGAGTCCCAACATGTCAAAAATAGGGGGAACATGTCGTCAGATGTACAACATAATTAGTAACGTATTTGTAAAAAAAAGAAATCGATTTCCACATTATACTTCATGTATGTTAGACTTGAATATAGACTCTTTTACGGAATAATTGTTAATAATCATTTTAATTCTGTGATCCTTTTATAGAAAATTAATGCTATGGTAAATTCCGTGTAGTCGTACCCGAAGGATAAGCCTTTAATTAGGTTTTAGAATAATTTGAGTTTCCATTACTATGATCTAAAGATAGTTCACTTGTGGCCATTTCAGCAACAAGCGTTGTCTTTTATCAGCACTTAGATGAGAATGCTAATCCCAATGCTGGTTTGTAGTTTCTCCCCAGGAAAATGGTGTTGCCAGTTGATTTGGCAGCCCTGGGGATTTTTAGTGGTGATCAAGCAGTTCATCCAAAAAACCTGTTAAAGTTGATAATGCCCCTTATCTCGGTTAATAGTGGTACCCTTTCTTTTTCTATTCATCGGCTTTTTACCCATCTTTTATAACCTATCTTGCTCCATGCCTCTCCCCATCCAATAACATCATTGTTGTCTACAAAGTGGTCTGTTATGGCTGACTTATGAATTGTAGACAGAGATTCTTTTGTGGACCGAGTGGAGTGGTGACATTTTTGATCACCTTTTTCGACCTTCTGTTTTGTGTCTTCTAGTTTGTACCAAATTATGCCAGTCTCGCCAATGTAAGCACGATCACAATTGATGCAAGGGCTTGTTGTAGATAGCGAGCATCAGTTATATTGTTGGAATTGTGGATCCCGTTTATATTCGGGTGACCAACAGGTTGCGGAGGGTTATTGTGTGGTTCTTAGCCATAGAAATATCATAGTGTTTTCATGACTCTGGCGACTTTTCCTGTCTCCCCCATTGTCGTACGAAGGACAACCAAACCCCTATTTGTCTTCTTCGTTCTTCTTTTTAAACATTCTTTGTCTTGGGTTTCTCAGGTCCAGCTGGCGCGCCAGGGGGGGGGGGGAATGGGGTCATGGGGGGGGGGGGGCCATTCCCCCACTTTTTTTTCTTGCCCCCCCCCCAGCAGTTTGACCACCCCCTCCCGCGTCGAAAGAAATGAAGGATTTGGGGCAAAATTCAATGAATTGGTGAAATTTCAAAATTTTTCATAATGTTGCCCAACCCCAGAATTTCAATTTTGCCCCCCAAGGATTTCGCTTTGCCCGCCCCACCCCCCCCCCACCGTTTGCCCTCCCAGAAAAAAAAGAGTGGTTCTGGCGCAGCACGGTCTCCGTCTGATGTTGTTACACGATCGAATGTCAATTAGCGGCAGAGGTACAAGTTGCCAATGGTTCTTGAACGGTATTTCTTCATGCAATTATCTACTCTTCGGTTACTATGTTCGCACTCTGTAGGTCAGGAAAGGGACAACATAGAAACTCAAATTGATGATGTTATTTCTACGACATTCCTGATGAAACTCATCAAGGACACAAGTGAGGTGGTTTGAATATTACAGGATACCTATTAAGGTAAAAAAAAATGGCGATCGCGATAAATCATGGATCTCTCTCAATAAGGTTTATGACGATGATACCCAGTGACCTATGCTTTAGAAATTAATAGTACCTGTGCAAAGGTCAATGATCAGGAATGTTTCCCTCACACCGAGTAGGCACGTTGAAGTTTGTGCTTCGGAAGTCACACGCGTGAGGTCTATTTGTGCCTTCTTTTCCTATACAAGTAGAAAGCCATTAATAATGTAATACAAAAACCACCAATGCATGGCCACGTCACTTCATTATTTATGTCGTTTAAATAGGGGTTGCTACATGTAAAAACCTCAGTTTCACAAATATTTTGGATTGTGAAACATTGTACGAAGTGATCCAGAATTGGCCTTTCAAAATCTCCGTACACAGGCAGTATTATATAATATCTAACCTAATTCAGTTTCATCTACCTTAATCAGTTTTAAATGGGACCAAACACCTAGTAACAGTGGTTCTTAGCCAGCATCGATTGAAAGCCTCTCACTAGCGCCAGCAATACAAATGCTCCATTTTAGCGCATTACAAAATCTTAATTGTATAGCACCTCCCCTCTTATCCGTCTTTCTCCTACTTTAATAAAAGCTTATAATTTTTCGGCACGTAAATATCATGTGTCATCCTTTACCTAAACAGCCGTACAAAAAACGTAGTCTTGCTATCGAGGTGCGTATATTGGAACAATCTTGATGAGAATATTCGCAGTCTGTTACTTTAAATGTATTCAAGAAAAAAATCAAAGAGTTTCTTGTTAAAATTGCTGTATTAATATGTTTTGGAATGGTGTTCCTTTTTGTCATATTTGTTTGCGATGCTTTGATTTGCATTTGTATTCCATTACTTTTAGCTTAAGGATAATTGTATTTTGTAAATTGTACATATGTTAATGATTACCCACGGCCCCAAGGAAGCCACAACTTTTTGTTGATTGATTTGTTGGGCCTCCGTGGTGAAATAAGGTGAAAAAGCAATGTGGTGGATTTCTAGGACGTTTCTGATTTTGCTGGTTTAATAACTAATAAAGGATTATGCATTTTAAAATAATCACCAAATTCACTTAAGTAAAAAATAAAAAAAAACTCTAAGAAAATTGAGGAGAAAACGGATTAATTTTTTTTCTGGACAAACGGGTCAGAAATCTAAAAAAAAACAAACAACAAAGAACGAAAAAAATCAGTAATTTAAGAGGGTATTGACTGTACAAATATCAACAAAAAGAGACCATTTGAGGAATTGTAGTATCATGCATCAAAGACAAGAAATACATGCAGGGGTAAATATATTCCATTGTCAACGTGGGTAGAGGAAAAGAGGGTTGTCCGGGTGTGAAACATTTGCAATTTGGAGGCTTCCGTTTGTTGTCCCAACTTCAGTAAATTCTATTTCCTGTGATCGCCTTAAAAAGTAGTATGAAATCCATAAAGATCAAATGCCGTGCCTTCAGATCCAAAATGTGTTACTTTTCTTAAAATATCATTTACTTGAAGGTTTTAGTCTCCTTGGACTTTCTTCAGTCTACTTTTGCCTTTAAAACCTGATCCTGACATCTGCTCTTGTTACTCCATTTATTCAAGTGAGCATCTTCATGAATATCATCAAGGCGAATGCCGTTCTGTACGGTACAAAAAGAACAATCATCAGAAAATCTCCATGTCTTTTATTGATCCAGCGAGATAGACTCGATAAACGATACAAAATTCCTAGTGGTGCACATCGTAGTGTTTAATGTCTGTTAGAATAACGCCGAGAAGTGATTTTCCCCACATCAGATGCATTCATTTCACGCGGAGTCAGACATTGAATCAGAGGCACTTTGATGGTCATTGACTCCGATAAGTCTGATCTACGAGAGAGACCTACATGTACTTTACCTATAGAACACCTTATCTCATCACCAAGCCTCAAGCATGCTAACGGTTAGATAGAGATAACTCTTCAATAAAAGAAGTATTCATAGGAACAGGATAAAATAAATCAATATTGTATTAAAAAGGTTATTGCTGTGTCATTGATTCAAAAATATTTAAGTAAATTTGTTCTTTAATGCATTCATTTTTGTCTTTATTAAAAAGGCAGGAAAACCAATATGCTGGTTTTGGTGTAGGTTTTTGGCGTGGCATGATCGTAGGCTCAAAAGCCAATCCATGAGATAACACATGATATCTATTAGGCCTTTTTACCGTAGTATAAAATGCACAACCCCACATGTCACACTGGCATAAATTAAGGCAAGTTACCTGTGCGCTCCCTTAGTAACTAATGTGTCATTTCATTGGGTCATTTCCTGTACAGATTCTTCCAAAATTAGCTTGATTGTTTCAGCGTAAAAGAATTCCTACCTCCCCATGTATTACAGCCTATTCAATGTTATTATAGATTTATGTTCTAATTACCAAAAAAACAGAGACATACTCCGAAAATCAGGAGAGGGGGGTTTATTAGAATACTTCATGGTTCAAACTTTTTTTTATTCATTATACTGGGGCTTAAAATATATAAGTGTCAGTCGGTACTTGTTGTTTAGAGAAGGTATAAAAAAATGAAACGGTTCATGATAACCCCACCAGCGTTAGTAACATAATGTCACCCTGCTAGCCAAGACATGTGTCAGAATTGACCAAGTGACACCGACACAAATATATATCTCACGTCCCATTATTTACGCATATATACGATTGAGTACTTTTTTCAACCCCAATTTTTTAAAATAATTGATTAGAAAGATGTGAAATACACAAAACAAACAACCAACATTCACTAACGGAAAGTCCTTATTTGAATTCTGTTTTTCGTTCCAATAGCCGGACGATCCCGATTTTCCCATGTATCATTATCATTGCGCATATAATTTTGACCACCAAAGTTCTAAGATTCTCTCGAACGTCAGAACACACGTTGTCAGAAGTGTCCGAAATCTCCCCAGCTGGTATCATAAATATAACCCCAACCCAAACCAACCAAAAACCCCACAAAATGCGGACGGGGGGAAGGGTGGCCACACAAAACAAAAAAAATGTATCCTCCCACCGTTTCGTAATTGACGGTGCTCTTCATTTTTGTAATTGTTTACGAAGACGTTTGTTCGTGTCTGACATGGTAATTGACCCTCTCCATAATCTTAAAACTTTTTAAATCTATTTTTGATAGGTTACTCAGCGGAAATATGATATTCATGCAACTAATCAGAAATACTGTAAAGGACGGTTATCCTGAGGGGTTTAAGTAGAGCTCACTATACAAAAGGGTTGCCCCCCCACGCAAAAAAAAGGGAATGGTGCAAGCAGTGAACTCAAGCGTACAAATTGTGCAATCCCATTACAATCCCGTGGGTTTTCACCCATTCCAATGGGATTTACACGTTTAGCATCCATTTGGACCGTTCTGCTGTCGGTTACGCGATTTCCAACACTGATGTACATATTTCATGCACATAGCCATTAATATGAACAACTGATGAGGAACCATCAAAATGCAGCACCAATTAATTAGTGTTTTAGACGTTTAATGGCAAATAGACATTAATAAGCACGCAGTGACTAAGCCTACAGTCGCGTTATAAATAATTGTGATCAGCACAACTTATAATTCTATGTTGTTGTTATCTCTACCACATGCAGTTTTTGAAAATATAATTTTGTGCCAAATATATAAACTTTGTACACTAATTGCACATGTGTTTAAATAATTATCATAGTCACATTTCTTAAAGAAATTAAAACATCTCTTGTGACTTAAAGTCGCTATGCTCGCCATGGCAATGTTTGCCTGCCATCTTTTAACAGACCGAAACTGTGTAATGACACAACAAGACCGGTACGTTTTTTCTTGACGTTTTTCTCGTCTTTTTGAAGGTTTTATAAATAACAAAATTGGAATAATGTGCCATTCATTTTTATGAATGTATGACACCTGTCATTATCAATTTTGCTACTTGGAAATTGACTTGAATCTAAAAATTCATAAACAATCCATTGCTTTCATAAATCTGTTTAATTTCTTGCTCGATACCGGCAAAGAATAATTTTATAATGAGTATTGTTATGCTGTCACCTTAATATGTTATTATGGTTATATATGTGTAAGATATTGTTCAGATACAGCACGTAATTGAATATAGCATAATTTTCACCTTCACATTCACCTACATTTGAACACGCGATTAAATTGTCAATTATGGGAAATGTGCGAGTTTCGCTGTGTTAAGGGGTATAAAATCTGTTGAATCAGCAGCAGAAAGGGGGATAAGGGGCGTCAGTGGAGTGGAAGAGGGGCACTATATTCATTTTGCATCCTTGTGCCCTTGGATCGGGATAGTTTTGCAATTTCAAACTTGTCATGAAACTTTCACCATGATCAATGATGCTTCAAAATATAGTACAATTAGTCATAGAAAATCCTATTCTTTTGCCAATTCGAGAAGCTACGTACGTCGGCATGAATTAAGACCACATCCGACTTTGGGGATATACCATCCATGGCATTCGCCTGTATTCGTATTGATTTTGTCATTCATGCGTTGAATAATATCACACTTATATGTTTATGAGTTGGATCTTTGATACCCTCTTCCATGGTTTTACGTTAGTGTTTTATTCATTCCATAGTCATAAGAGCGAACAAAAGAAAAGAAGAAGATTAGGCTTATATTAAGTAACGCATATTTCAAAATCAAGATTGCCCCGGTGCGTAAGATTTATTGCGTGACACTTAAAAATAAACAAACCGGCAGATTAAAAAAAAAGCAGAAAAGTCATTGCCTCGTTGCGTACTCAAACGTGCAGAAAATGCGATTTCTGTAGAATTCACAATAAAGTGCGCCGCCAGGCGGTTGCTCTTGCCAGGCCCTTTATTGACCACAACTCGCCATCGTCAGCCGTGCTTCTATATATTTTGCTGACTTATGCTCCCGGACCATCTGGTCAAGGACGTAAGGACTCATTTGGTTTATCACATATGCCCCCAGGAGCATATCAGCATTTTCAAATATGCTCCTGGAGCATATTTGACGTAAAATATTGGTCTCCAGGACCATATGCTCCGGACCATTGGGCAGACCATGGTCCTGATCAATAATTTTGAACCACTATACTAAGAGGGCAACTGGAACAAGTTTTGGACCTGTCGAATGTATGGAATATGGCCGTGACTTGCGCCAGCGTTTAATCCGATTACCAATTGATTTTGTAGGGTGAAGAACGCCCATTTGAAAAAAGTAACCAAATTATAACCAACGGCACAACATAAAAAAAAAACACAGATCAGGCCACTAATCACCTGACGCCATTCAATGGGCATTCATTCCCCCTGCCGACCATCCAGTTTACACTATATGGTCATTCAATTGCGTTTGTAGTTTTGTCTTGATTTTTGCCTTGACACAGAATCTTTTGGTCACAGAACAGCACATACTTGCTTGACTTGGACTGTATTATTCGAAATAAATCTTAATCCCCGGGCCTGACCGAAAAAGGTTAGTTTTCGTATCACGCGAATCTACTATGGATTAACACACAACTAGTGAGATTGTATTTGCAAACTAAACAAACAGTGACATGTGTTCCTGTGTAAATTTATATTTTTCCAACTGATGCGTTTATTTGCAATATCAGGTATACGTTTCATATATAAGTCCACTGAATGCAATGAGTATTACAATTGAAATTTCCGTCATGCGCTGTATGACGTTTGTGCATTATGGCTTGACGGAAGGAATGGCAATACCTCATTGCATCCTGGACTTCTATATAAACGTCTACCAATATGACATCTCGAGGCGAGCGTTGGCGGCGCGCTTCTAAGAGATTTTGGCCCTAAATGTATGCTCCAGGACCAGCTGCTCCAGGCACCATATGCTCACTTTAGCATGGTCCCTGGAGTCGCTGGTCCTGGGCATTGGTCCTGGTAGCATAAATAATCTTGAAAATATTCTAAGTCAAATATGCTTCCAGGAGCATATTTGAATAACTCAAATGGTCCCGGAGCATATTGGCAAATAATTCTCCTGGAGCGGTGGATTAAATATATATAAGTCAAATACTGCTCCAGGAGCATATTTGCCATATGCTCCGGGACCCATTTGCGTATTCAAATATGTTCCTGGATCATATTTTGACTTAGAATATTTTTTCCATATTCTGGTATGCTGCAGGAGCCATATGCTCCAAGACCAGCTGCTCCAGGACCAATATTCTCCAGGAGCATTTGGCCTGAGCTGGTCCTGGAACATAATTTCGGCCAAAATCTCTTCGAGACTGCAGCGCCCGAGTATTTGTGATTGCATTGTCCCGACGTTACTATGTTGTTATGTAATTTTGAGTTATGTTTCCTCTATATTCACATCACCAAAACCAAGCCAACTTTCAGTTGATTTTATAAGAAATTGAGTTAACACTAAATAAACATCTACACTCCAACTCTCGATCAGATTTCCATTAATTAAAGTCAAACGTGATTCGATATTATTTCCTTTAGACTCAATTGGTTTCTCAGATATAATAAAGCCTTCATGATAACTCATCGGCGTTTAACCTCAAATTTTCCGAAATGTAATAAAGCGAAAATATCTCCAAACAAAATTCGAATATGTTCCTCGGTTTGAGGGAGCTGAACACAAGGTAGTGTTTTGAGGATAATCGCCAAATTTGAAGTTAATTTCGAATTATACAAATATCCACTTTAGGAACATGGAGGTATATTATGAACTAGATAAAATAGTGAATATTTATTCATCGTTCCATGTAGATGGCCAACGCACGCAAGTGTTGTTTCGAACCTAACACCTATAGATGATATCTATCTCTCTCCTCTACCAAACCTGGCTTCTTAGTTCAATTGGAAAGAGCGCCGTGCTAATACGGAGGTTGTCGGTTCAAGCCCGACCAAGCCCACATCTTTTTTTTTGTTTTCAACATTTGCGTGCACTGGTCATCTCCTGGGAAAGATTAATAAATATTCACCCGGGTCTATACCTGTAGAACTAAGAAGTTAAAATTTCAAAACATATATGATCTGGATAGTATAGTATTGTACAAGAGAAGATTTCAGTAGCTTCCCACAATGCATTGCTTCCAATGGAGGTTTTTGTACAGCTACTGATGTGAATCGTTAGAGATGAAACATGGCTAAATTGACAGTACTGATCACAAACTTGCATTTTAAGAATGTTTCATATCTTACGATTCACATGACTACCTGTACAAAAACTTCCATTGGAAGCAATGCATTGTGGGAAGCTACTGATATCTTCTCTTGTATTGTACTATCTCATAATATTGTAATAATACAGAGTTTCTGATATAAATGATTGAATGAATGTACCTTGAAAATATTTATCAGCAGTTTTATCAATTGTATATTGTTAATTTTAAAAAGTGAATGGCCAATATATGAACTCTTAATATTAATAACCTTGTATCCGAAATCAAATATTGTAAAATTAAAGTATGATTTTGGATACCAGATCCCGGGCATTGATTTGCCTTCTATTCATGTAGCGTAACATGACGAAACATCATTTAACACGATTGCATGAAAATATGAAACCGACAATTTCTGATATTTTCCCGGAGGCACACTCAGATTATATCAGGTTTCAATTTTTTGGCATAAGTGACAATTCTGACTACGTACATTACATCCCCATGTAAATATTTCCCTGTTTTTCTCGTTGGTACCGGAAATTAAATAGAGATGTATTCAGTATGCTTTTAATGTGTACATATATCTTACACTTTGTATTATTAGTTTACGTTACTTTGTGTACCTTTCTTAATTTATTTTTGAAATACGCAAACAATCAAATAGGTGCTTCATTTTCAGATAATAGCATTGGCAAATAGATTAGGCTTTCATTCGTTACAGATATTTCTCTTGCGGATCAACTAATATGATCCAAACTGAGATAAACACCGCATAGATAGTAGATAACATTTTATGATCATATTAATTTTCTTTGGCCACTGTAACCTGGGGGTTAATAAGACTATTTTTGTTGTTACTCAATCAAATCTACTCATCTTTAATTTGGGGATTATTTTTTTCACCTTTTATATTTTATTTGCGGCATGTAGAACTTATACGTTTTGCGATGTGTTGTAAAGCTCTTTTAGAAATTTCGTTTCATAAGCAAAAGACGGTAGCAAATTTATGTATGCAGAGCAACAACTCATACCACAGGTGCATTTTTGGTGTTTGACAACGTCTCACTAAATTGAAGAAAGACATTTGTTGAAATTCTCATCTCACGTTGGTTTATATCTCCTAGAGGAAGGGGGAAAATTTTTTTTTCTCGAAGAGTACATTGAAATAAGTCAAATATGCCGCCTTACCACTATCAAAGAATGTATGAATATTCAATTATTCACCTGTACGATATTCTATTTACTGCTATGTGTTATGTTTTAAATTTTAGAATAAGAATAAAGCATTAATATAACATTAAATAATAAATTCGCTAATATTTTGTACAAAAATCACCATTTAAGTCTTCTCGATTTTCAAAGAGCCAAATTAGAAAAAGCAATTAAGGCGAGCAAAAATGCCGCCTTACCACTATCAAAGAATGTATGAATATTCAATTGTTCACCTGTACGATATGCTTTTTACTGCTATGTGTTTTGTTTTAAATTTTAGAATAAGAATAAAGCATTAATATAACATTAAATAATAAATTCGCTAATATTTTTGTACAAAAATCGCCATAAGTCTTCTCGATTTTCAAAGAGCCAAATTAGAAAAAGCAATTAAGGCGAGCAAAAAAGAAAAATAAACAAACGAAAACAAATATATTTGGAATATCCTATGGAAGGAAGAGAGCTGCTCACATTTGTATAATATCAAATATCAAAGCAACAAATAGGCATGCATGGCCTTTTGCTTGTCATACCGGGATGTTTATACAATCTAAATTACAAGGATTTAAAAATAAATCTCCCCAAAATTATTGATTAGGGACCAATCCATTTTAGATTTAAAACTAAATCTTACAGATTAGAATTTTAAATCTATACGATTTAATTTTAAATCTAAAAATGGATTGGTCCCTAATCACAATCTTTTGGGATTTATTTTAAATCCCTGTGATTTAGAGCGTGGTTTACTCTCAATACTTACGAGATTAAATTTGTAGTGGTTGTGAGGCATAATTCTAAAATAACGTACAAAGTTTGTTGTTATCACTGATTTGGTTAATAATAACATATACATCTTCGTGATTTAAACATATTTTATTGTTACGAATTAATACTTCCTGTACTTAACATTACATGCCTACTATCACATTCCAGTTGTTAATCAAGTCTTGCTCTGATGCGTTTGCGGCGTATCTATTGCTGTTATATGTGGGGAATAGGTTGTGCTTACTTTTTTAACAAGAGTTTTATTTCATTCCTGTAATCATGCTCTATTTTCTATTTTCATGGTGCCCGAGTCACATACAACACCTGAATAAGTTTGTCGAACTTTTACAAACAGGTTTGATATTTTGGTTTCTACATGTGTCCATAGCAATTATATCGATGCCTTAAGACAATTTTTGTTTTCTATATGTTTCATTGCGCTTTTATATACTGATTTGAAAATCCCCAACCGTTTGGTAAAAATAAGAACATTTATTATGTGTTGCACGTAACCGACTACCTGGAAATGTACCACTACTTATAGGAATGGTGGAAACATAATACAGTTGTTTTCAATGTATTACAAGGGATAAGTTGTTTTCACTGTTTTTCCATATTACAGAAACATTGGTGTATATTTAAACCAAATGGACTTGATTTCAAATTTTACCCCGGTACTAATTTTAACCCTTATTTTACAAAGTTCCCCACTTGTCCCTAGAAGTTGGACCCAAAAATTCTGATTCAGCACCTTTCAAACTACAAAAAAACATCTTCAAAACCTCTCCCCAAACTTCCAGAATGAAATTCTCATTTTTAACTCCACTTCTAAGAGGCCGTTAGATGAAAAAACCACATTCTACAGAGTAGTGCAAGGATAATATTTATTGCTTTTTTTTTGTAATCACCACCACCAGGTTGTATGTGAGGCCATTCTACGTTCCTGTAAAATTATTGACAACTCGTTGTGATAATTACACCGAATACGATGTGCGCCAAGCCTGCCTCATATATTTCACGAGTACCAGAGCTCATAACAACCCAGTAATGATTTTTATCACCATGAGTTCCCCTGCACTTCCTCAGCAGACATGTTCATATTCAAAGCAGGTCGCTATTTGTAATAAATACATCAACAACTCCTTTCTGCACTGTTTTTTAATTAACAGAAAGGATGGTTCGTTTGGATAAATATTGGAAATAAATTTTTATCAATTTTTTTCAGTGTAGTGATATGATTGACTCTTCGGCTGCTTTTCAGCCAAAGGTGAATCAGCGAGAAGGCTTTTTGGACCGCGGACACGGTTCTCCTGGTGGCTGCTTAGGTACATTTGTACATTGAACATTTTAATATATTGCTAGTTGAACATGATGTGGGGTGTTAACAAAACGTAGACTCGCTGTAATATTGAAAATCCATTGGATGATCAATAGGTTAAACGAGTTACCATTTCACTATTGAAGACAGCAGCTCTGAATCACGCAATTTCTTTAACGTCTTTTATCTAAAGTATGCTGTTATGAAATGCTTAGCAAGTGTGTTTTCACTGTTTTCATAATTTAGTCTCTTTTAAGTATATGTTGACGATGCCTTAATAAATTTCAGCACGAGTAATAACGAATGCGATGAGAAGGTGGTGCCAGCATCTTACGGGTCGTACATAGGCATTCCTCTCGATTTACACCCAGAGATGGCGGCCACATCACGATGATCTCCAGCCCCCTTTGGCTTTGGCCGTCCTTCCTGCTTTGTGCTCTTTGCTTTAGCCTGACAGTTCAATCTTATAATATCAATCCATGGCTTAAGGGTGTCGTCCCACAGCCTTGCTGGAGCTACAAGCCTTCTATGTACTTTGGATATCTTCGAGCGAGCCAGTCAGTCTTCTCCTTGACGCATTGTATGAGTTGCTAGTATCGCCGATGCCTCCAGACTTCACATTTCTAATTCTGCTCGCTTCGATATTCCATTATTCTTTTCAACAGGATAGCTCAAAAACTTTCAGTGTATTTCCTTGTTTTCTTGGTTTTTGTTGTACGGAACATACTACCTTGTTAATCATATGTTCATGAATCCCAATTCTACCATTCATTCAAAAGAAAAGGCACTTCTATCTTATCGCAAATGGTGGCTTTGCCATTAGAGGAAACCATGAGCACATTTTTTAAGAAACGTGTCATATAATATTTGAATTGTGTGTGTGTGTTTTCAACATGGTACCGATATACAAAAGAATTGGAAAGATTTGGGGTTGGATGCCCCATTGGCAAAGCATTTTGGTCATCACTTGCTGTCGGATATATTTTAGGGACGGCAGGTTTTCTTTTTGAGAGAACGATTTACTTTATGATTTGAAGCTATAACAATGAGTAGCGGCTCATAGCCTCATAGAGAACACGCATTTTTCAAAACATGACTTTCATCCCGAATGTAATGAAACCAATCATGTTAAGACCAGGACAGTAGGTAGAAACCTTTCTCCATCAATACATTTTAGTTATTATTTTAAAAAATGAAACCGGTTATTTTTAACCACCAAACAGGACTTTTTAATGTCCTTCCCTTTAATCAATGCTCTATTTTCATGGTGCCGTCGATTCACATCCCACATGAAATAAGTGTTCGAACTTTTAACAACCGTTGTATTTTGTTTCTATCGTGTCCATAAGCAAATTGAATTTTGATGCCTTAAAGACCAAGTTGGTTTTCTATATGTGTCAATTGCGATTTAATATACTATACTGGATTGAAAATTCTTAACCGTTTAGTAAAAATAAGAATTTTATGTGTTGCACTCACACGAATACCATGGAAATGGACCACTAATTTAGATGGGGGAACAGTATAAAGTGTTTTCACATGTAGTACAATGAGAAAGGTTTTTCACTGTTTTTTCTAATTACACAAATACATTGTGTATATTTAACACAATTGGCCTTGATTTCACTTTACCCCTGTACTAATTTTAAACCCTTTATTAAAAGTTCCCACTTTCCCATAGGTTGGACCCAAAAATTCTGATTCAGCAAACCCTTTCAAACTACCAGACAAACATCTTCAAACCTTCTTCTCCCCTTCTTCCTCCCCACACTTCCATAATGAAATTCTCATTTTTAACCCTTCTAATATGCCTTTAGATGAAAAAAAACCCACATTATATATACAGAGTAGTGCAAAGGATACATTAATTATGGGGCCTTTTTTTTTGTTAATCCCCACCACAGGTTTTTGGAGCATTCGACTTTCACTGTAAGATTATTGACACTCGTTGTGAATAATTACAACAACACGAATCGATGGTGCGCAGCTGCCTCATATATTTCACGAGTACCAGAGCTCATAACAACCCAGTAATGAGTTTTATCACCCACTGAGTTTTACCCTGCACTTCTCAGCAGACAGTGTATCATATTCAAAGCGGTCGCGATTTGTATAAATAAATCAACAACTCCTTCTGACTGGTTTTTAATAACAGAAAGGATTGTTCTTTTGAATAAATATTGAAATCAATTTTCAATCAAATTTTTTCTTGTAGTGAATAGGAAGTGAATCGTTCGGCCTCGCTAGTTCAAAAGCCCAAAAGGTGAATCAGCGAGAAGGCTTTGGGACCGTCGGAAAGGTTTCTCTTTGGTGGCTGCATTAGGTACATTTGTACATTGAACATTTTAAATATATGCTAGTGACATGATGGGTGGTGTTAACAAAACTGAGATCCTCTCTGTAATATGAAAGCGGGGTGTGCCAGTGTGAGGATCACTGTAACGAGTTATACCGCAACCATTTCCACTATTAAGACACAGCTTGATCACGCATTCCTTTAACGTCTTTTAAATCTAAGTATGCTTTTATAAATTGCTTAGCAAGTGTTGTTTTCAATCTGTTTTCATCATTAAGGTCTCTTGTAAGTATATGTGACGATGGCCTTAATAAGTAAATTTCAGCACGAGTAATAACGAATGCGATGAGAAGGTGGTGCCAGCATCTTACGTCGTACTAGGGCATTCCTCTCGAGTTCACCCTGAGATGGCGGCCACATCACGAGTGATCTCCAGCCCCCTTTGGCTTTGGCCGTCCTGCCTGCTTTTGTTGCTCTTGTCTTGTATCCTGACAGTTCACAATCTAAATATCATCCATGGCTTAAGGGTGATCTTCTTCCCCACAGCCCGCCCCACAGCCTTTCTGGAACTACAAAGCCTATCTAATTGTACGTTTTGGTGATAGCTTCGAGCGAGCAGTCATCTTCCTCCTTGACGCATTGTAGTATATGTTCTAGTTATTCCGATGCCTCATGACTTTCACATTTTCTAATTCTGTCTCGCTTCGAATTCCCTTAGTCTTTTCAGACAGGAGAGCGTCAAAAACTTTCAGTGTATCTTCTTGTTTCTTGGTTTGTTGTACGTGAAAATACTACCGTTGTTTATCAGTATGTTACAATTCCCAATTCTACAATTCAATTTCAAAGGCCAAGTCACTTCTATGCTTATCGCAAATGGTGGCTTTGCCATTAAGAGGAAAAACCATATCCATTTGTTAGAAACTTGTCCTATTTTTTGATTGGTTGTGTGTGTTCAACTGGTACAGATAGACAAAAGAATTGAAACATTGGGGGTTTAGTAGCCAGGAAGATACTGAAATTTTTTTGGGGTGTACCCTATAACATTGCTATCAAGGTTTTTTCTTACAATGCATTCTTTGGAAGTACCCCAAATGACATACTAAAAAGTCCGAGGACCATCCGGGTTGCCAGAAATATGTCTATTTGCATAATTAAAAATGGCCCGCCGTTTTCAGAGGATTTTTCCGCCTAACTCAGATCGCGGGTCGTAGAGATTTATGTTGGTGTCTCTAACCCATATTTTGGTGGTCTACGACTCAAAAAACCTAATAGCAATATGAGATGGGTGTTTTAGAGCCTTATTATGCATAATCCAATATGGCTGCTGCCATTTTGTTGACCTTCTTGAAATGAGTATGTTGAAATTTTTTTGTTCGGTGTCCATCTTAATTTTATCAAAGAACCTATTAAGTTTGCCATTTAAGACAGCGGAACTTCCGCTGATTAAAATATCTAAGTTATATTTTGGATATCCAACTTCTTGATCAATTTTCAAAAACAAAAAGAACATCTTTCAGAAGACGTCTACTCATAAAAATGACACAGATGGAAAGGAAAAAATCCTTTTTGTTCATTTTACAGGCATTTACTTGGTAGCCTCAATGGCTTCATTTGCCAAAAGTAAGGAATTACTTAAATCGTTTCTGAACCGCTCCGAATATGGAAAGTTCCTCCTTCCTGTCTAAAAGATCCAGCAAGCTTTTTCATGCTGTTAGTAGTCCCGATATGTGCTGCCTGCCATTATTTCCATACCCTTCTTAGTATAACAGTGTATTCCATGCAATGTTCCGTTATCAAGCTTTGAATTTTTTTTTTGTTTAGTAATTAAAAATAAACATTTAGAACCAAATATAGAGTCACCTCAAATGCTTATAATTCCAAGTAGAGATGAATCAGGAGTTTTTTGTTTCAATGCAGTAAACATTATGCACATTATAACAGTGGCCATAGGATCCCGTGTATGAAAAAATTCTGAATCCTGAAATTGTATAAGTTTGATTTTTCTATAAGAAGGACTTCATTTAATCTTGTTCTTTCACACAGTGACTAGTACACACTTAAAAATATGGGTTCAAATATGCCATCGACTAAAATAAATGACCACATTTGAGCTCAAAACAACGAATTTTTTAAAGTGACAGGAGGGATTTTTTAGGATAGGAAATTTCTCTCAAATTTCACTGGATCGGGTGTATGCACCCGACGAGAACGTTTGGAAGGTTTATTGGACAAACATGTTTCAAAAAAAAAACCTTTGTTTGTTTGACTTGCCTGCTATTGTAATCGTTCCCCAAGAAACCACGCTTTGGGACTTTCTGTCGTGCACGACCGAAACTACTAAATATCATCTTATTACTAAAGCGGCGTATTGGGCTTTTCACGCTAGGTGTGGATCCAATACATTGGTAGCATCCGTCCAAAATATGTCAAAAACCTAAGTTCGAGAACATTGGGGCTCTTCTTTCTGGAAATCTCCTCATGTCTCTTAAAGTTAAATATGACACAAAAAGTCATTTAACCCAAGTGGTTCATTTTATTGTGAGTCGATTGATATTTTACCCTGTCAATTGGGGTAATTAGTGTTTGGACAAGCAATTATGTATATGCAAACACGATTTCTTTGAAAATTGATGCGCCCTCATCGGGAATCTGGGTCAGCCTTTTACTGGATACCATTAAAAATGTTTATTAGGTTGGATTTTTTTTGTGAATTTATCAGGCCATTCCATCCATGCCCTCCATTCTATCCCTTCGAGGGTGTCAACTGCTACTCTTGTCCATTTTTTGGATAGGTTTGATGGGAGCATGACTTTTTCTATCATTATGATGTGTACCGGAGAGGTAGACTACCTTTTTATTAAGGTTACGCACATGTATGGTGTTTTTTCAAGAAGATTATTTTTCATTTTTGTTCATATCAACTATACATGATAAGGATTGATTCAGAAAAGACATTTTTGACGGAGGACAACTTCTATTTTATCCAATCCCCAATCAGGTGAAACAATTATTGCGACTTACAACTTAAATTTGTCAAATGAGACTGTCAAATTTTCCAAATGAATATTAAAGGAAATATGTCAAGATGTTGTCAAGCCAGTTTGACTTGCATTCATAAATATATGTACAGACATCACGAATTCCCGAAAAAATAATACAATTTGATTACAAATTAACAAAATAGGGCTTTTAATTTTGCTTTTTTGACATACAATAAAAAAAAAAAAAAGAAACGGGCGAATTTTCGCCACGGCTTCATTGATCAAAAGCGCCCAATTTTGCTCTCCTCGTGACGGTCAAAGTGATGACCAAACAAAACATCGTGTTGACTCGAATTGTTTTTTCTGACACTGTACTATTGTGGATTAAGAAAGTAATAATACAATTCGACAAAAAAGTTACAGAGACATATTTTGTTATTTGTTTGTGTTTAATTATTATTGAGTGGCAACACTGCGATATGATGTCATCAACGACGTAATTATGATGGTCATCACTTTGACACCACCATTTGCCTGCGATGTGGATTTGTCGGAATCGTTTTTCGAGTAAGCTATTGGGCGGAAAATTAAAAGGGCAAAATACTCAACAAATCTGGACATTTTTCATGCATTTTGATTTCTATGTAATCGACGTTACTTAAGCTTTCCATCCATACCAAATTTTCCAATATTCAGAATCATGACATATTCCTTTAAGTGAATTTTTTGTCAATTGTTGAACAGTTCTAATTTTTTTTTTCATTTGCTGGAGGTATAACATAATAAGCCAAATAATTAACCACCAGAGGTAATCTCACAGGTACCTATTGTTAAACACCCTTAACGATTGCTGCTGATGACCGTATCCTACATGTTTCCCTTATGTGACTATCCTGCCCCAAACCATAACCCTCCAACCGTTATGAGACCCCAAGATTGTAAAAAACTATCGGTCTGGGTAAAAAAGGAACAGATATTAAAGTACCAAGCTAAGACCCTTTAAAACGTTTGTTTTTGCTTAAAATAGGGCACACTTAGCATATGTCCCAAACATGTTTGTATTTGTTTAAATTTGAAAATTAATAACTAGTTTTAAGATTTATATTTAAATGCTATGGAGGAATTGTGGTATGTTTTTCTCCTGGATGCAAAAAAGTGTGGTGATTTTGTCGCAAATGTTTTTAAGGTATTTTTTATATTTATTGAGCACATTTTTCTGAAAAAAATCGACCCACCACCTTACCCGGGGAAGTGTAAGCCGCCAAATTTGAGGGGATGGGTGAAGCCTCCTATACTTTACTATGTAAATTGGTACACCATATATTTGCTCTTAAAACAAAAGGTTTCATGTTATATATAAAACTTTTTTATTAGTTATGTTACACTTAGGTTTTTTGTTCTTATTGAGCCCCAAAATTCAAATTTTCCCTCACCTTTGTACACAACACTGATTTTCCACCAAATTTTGCAAGTAGCGCCGTGCATTATGACACATAGAATCAATGCTGGGAATTTTGGTACTGATTTTGGTATGACTTGATAGAGAAGAACCATGATATCATTGGCCAAAACCAAGTTGCAAAGGTGGTGTCTATGGAAAATATTATGGAGTTTCCATCAACCCTCCCCTCCCGCACTGGTTTAGACATGTTAATAAACCTGATTAGACGAAGTCAGGCAAATACCGTAATTATTGAGAAGTTTGCTATATGTAGATTAAATTAAAGGGCCAATGGTCCGATTGCTAAGAGCCTCGTCCCCAAACCCCAGATTTTTCCGGAAGATTGTAGAGCTACTGTTTTTCTCATACGCCTGTGAAATCTTAAGGGCTAAAGGTATTTGGTTTGGATGTTATGAGCGTTAATTGATTTTACACAGTACTCTATGGAATAACAAAATCTCCTTTTCATATCTCACACAAATGGATATCAGTCCACGAACTTTACAGGTGGGGTTATTTGGGGGAAGGCCCTTCTATCAGATGAAAACTTTATATACTTAATAGGGTCATCCCCCTTTAATTAATGTATCAATGTGCCACTTCTTCCGGCTGGACTTGATCCTGAAGCAGGAGATGATTCTCATGGTTTAAGACTGGTATATGAAATGGACATATATTGTTCATTTGTTTTGTGTATTTACCACTCTTGGTGCCAATACTATTGCCAAGTTAGAATTGCCAGGAAGAAATCTTGGTACGGTATCATTTATGGTCCACATTAATTACCATTGGCTTTGCTGGTCTTGTCCATTTTGGATTTATGCTAGAAGGAAGAAGGTGGTCTCATCATTCACAATTATACTCCACATTGTAAATAATTGAATCACGAAATTGTGTAGAACCCAGATTAGACTTCCTTTGTGACTCAGATTGCCGAGATGTGGAAATCTATAAAATGGCCGCCAATTTTTTTTGGATTTATGCAATTAGCCTGACCAAACATCGATGCTATTAGACTGTCAGAATTGTGTTCCCAGACCTTGAAAACCTGGGTATAGATACCGGAAATTATTCTACTACGAGTCTCAGAACTCAAGATATTAACAAAAATCTATCAAAATGGCGGCCATTTTGAATTTAGGCAAATAGGCATATTCTGCAACTCGGATTCCTCGGATGTTAGTATATACTTTTATGTACCTTAAGCAAATGCATTGTGCAAAAAAACCTTTTGATAGCAATTTGTTCCAGGTCTAACCCAATTTCTTGGACTGGTGGCCAAGATGCCCCCAGTAATGGCACACATCAATTTTGGTTCATCACTTTGCTTGTCGGATATATCTCTAGGTACGCAGGTTTATTTTGAGAGAACGATTTACTTTCTGATTTGAAAAGCTATAAAATGAGTAGCGGCTCAGTAAGCCTCATGAGAACAAGCATTTCAAAACATGAGGGATTTCATACCCGAATGTGATGAAGACCAAATCAATTTAGCAATGACAGTATGTAGAAGACCTTTCTCCATCATAGCATGTAGTGATTATGTTAAAAATGAAACGGTTATTTTTAACCACCAAACAGGAATTTTTTTTCAGCGTGTATTCTATCAACTATTAGATGATTGAATCATAGGAAAGGTGTATAACATCCAAACGATGTGTCAAATTAGAAAAAAAAAAAACATTCATTGTAATTTGAGTTTTATCTCATTAGTAAGTCATTTTCCAATTTGATTTGTCCCAATTTTATTAAAACATGAAAGATGTCGTCCAAAATGGATTGCAAAATGGGTATAAAAAGCATAGAAACGAAAATGGTTTACAACCATCCAACTAATGTGTAAAATTAAGAAAATATCATTTGAATTTGATTCTTACTCATTAGTAATTTCCCATTATTGAACCTTTCCCAATTAAAAAAAAGAAATCCGAAGATGGTGGGGTTCCAACATGGCGCCAAAATGGGTAAATCACATACAAACGGGGTTGTATAAACCTCGAACATAAAAAAGGGTAAATTTTTAAAAATACTAATTGGAAATTTGGGCTTCCTGTCATTTGCAATCACTAAACTACCAATTGGGTACAAACTGCGGCCACAATATACAAAACCATAGATAATCATATAACAAAGCCAAGAGTAGCTAAAGCCTGGTAATTGCGTTTTGTTACAATTCTCATGATCCATTTGGCTGCCATATAATATTTTTTTTTTTTCCTATCATTAGTAACTAATACCCGATTTTGAATACCGATACTTAGACATGCATTCCCCTTGTATATTGATGAACGAAAATGTTTCTAAAAGTTTCTAAAATTGCATTCTATATAGCGACTGTCCACTGCTTATTCAATCTAATGCGACCAAACTTTTTATATTAGAAGGGGATTGCGGTGTGTAATGAAGTGGTGGAATTCCACCGCTATGAATAATCAGGCAAAAACAAACTGGTCTAAATGGACTGTGTAAGGCGATTGTCCACCGCGTAACGGCCACACTATTAATCCCCCTTTCTTCACTGTTCAATTTCGCGGATTCTACAATCCAAATCTCTACAAATTGGCCGCCAAGTAGGCCAAATAATAGAAATTTTTTCATATCATACCAGACTACCCTATTATCCTGTTATGTGAATGTAGTTGCTGTTTCTTAGTTTACCTAGTCACACAGAGTTTCAACTGGAATATTTTCTGAAGGGAAAAGTGGTTCTAAATCACATTTTATCTCGCTTATTCACCGATATCAAAACTAATGCTACAAATCCTTTCATTATCCTAGAATGTTGCGCGGGCGATTCATACCATGCCCGTACTTTGGCAGTGAAACTAGAAAAATATTTTTCCCATATTAACAGTCTTCTAAATCTAAAAAAGAACTTTTTGTTTGCTGAATGGATTACTTGACTTTTGCATTAAGACCACTCTCTGAAATAAACCATAAATGTAAGTATTAACAAACTTGTTTCTGGCGTTCTGGGGCGGTGCTCAAATGTAATTTTTGCATTTTGGTGTCCCCCATTACACGAGAAACCAATTTTTTGCCCCCAAACCAGTATGGTGATGCCTTTTCTGCTTCTGATTATAATTCTGGTCTATTTTGGTTTTCCTTCCTTTTGAAGGGACGTTCTCAATAAGACCCTTTCTCATAGTAATTTTTCACCAAAAAGATGATAACTGATTTTAGGAGGGGCCAAAATAAAGGATTGTCGCAAAAGTGGGTGGTGCCTTATTAGGAATTAACCACTAGTCAAATCACAAAATGTGCGACTTTTTTGCGAAAATTGACACGAAACACGGTAAAATGTAAATTTACAACCCCCCGTTAAAACGAAAATAATTAAATAAAAGCTCAATAAATGGACAATTTACGCAACCCCCAAAATGCTTGAAATCATTATTCCCTTGCAATATGGCCGTAACTGAAACGAACGCTTAAAATCCAAGTGGCTGCCATTATTGGCAATATAGGTGACCTAATGACCTTGAAATTACATATTTTTTGTCGGTATCCTCCCATCTATTTATTATGTCAAAGTGAATTTCATAGATCTAAAAATTTACGCAAGAAATGAAAATTATGGTAGCCCACTACCTTATACACTTAAGGCCCCAAGCTAACTTCCCCTTATGTCCTATGCCTATGACCTCTGGCCAATTGAAATTCTCACTCTCCTCCGCAAGAGTGGTTCGCACTTTCCATCCTCAGCAACTCCATATAAGGTTTGAACCAAAATAATATTTCATTATTCCTACTCTCGAAGACACATTAAAAAAATTTATACCAGCTTTATTTTTTTCAGAACTTCAATCACACCTTATTTTCCTTCCATAGACTTCCACCAGTTACGAGCACGGTCATGACCATTAAAATTGATGCTATCAGATTAAAGGTTAGTTGATTTAATTATTATTAATTATTATTAATTGCCTCCTAAGGTAATATCTAATCTAGCAATAATCCCAAATTTATTGCTTACTTTATTTTTTAATTCTTGAATTTGTCACTTCCGTAGTCACCTCCAAGTGGGTGGGGGTGGGTTCCTAGGGACCCCACCTAATTATTCTAATGAAGCCGTTGGGCGGATTTATTTTTTATTTGTATCGGAGATCTTATTCATAAATCAAACCATTAGCAAAAAACTCCTTTAAAAAATTTGATTGTTATCTGAGAATCGCAAAAAATCAAATTTGCGTCTATGGACCCCCCCCTTTGGCACTTAAGTGTTAACCCCTCCGGCTACCTGAGCCATTTTTTTTAACAAAACTCCGAGGGGGGGGGGGGGGGGGGTGTTAACACCCTGGTGATTTTCGTTACTTAACCCCCGATTCCTGTAAATTTGGTACAAAAGGATAGCTTAAAGTTCTTCTTTCCATTGGTTACCAAAATAATTAACTAGCATCCCCATTATGACTTCAACCATTAGTCATATGTTGAGGAAAGTACGAAATACTGAATATAGGGTGGAAAATTGATATCGCAATTTTAAAGCGACTCAAACACTTATATACTCTAAATGCTGTCATTATATCAAACTAGTCATTTCCTCCTCCCCCATCAAGTAGAGTCACAAACACGCATGAAACTCTTATTTTCCTACCTTTTTTTGGCGAAAAATTGAATTGTTCCATTTCTCAACTGTGTGTGGTCTATGGAATGGCAATTTTGCTGATATGCGAACTTTAGGACGTTCATTGTGACGTAATGCGAGGCATGTGGGTACTCCTCATTGTGGTGTCAATGAAAAGAGGAGGACATAGCGATCTATTGGTATCCAAAATCAAGTGAGGTGTGTTCCTGTGTTTGGTTGGCATTTGGTACTTCTCTCCTTTCACGAAGTGGGGAGGGGTGTTTAACCCCCCCCCCCCATCCATCCTTGGCATCATTTCCCTATACTATACCCCGTGGAAGTTTGTTTTTTGGATTAACATGCGGAACATGACAATTGACGATTACATTAAAGATTTTGGCACCAAAAAGGGGGTTTTTTTTATTAGCAGCCGGGGAAAAAAACCTGAAGGGGGGTTGGGGGGTGTAATCACCGCTCCTCGGCTAGACGAGGGATTAATCGGCAGTGTTCTTGAGGCAAAACTTTTTTTTTGGGCATTATTGGTTTTGACACAGTAAATAACATCCAACACAAGGAATGAAGTGACTTCGAAGTAAATATCATAACGCACATTTGGTTAATTTTCGTCGACGGTTGTCCTGAATCCGGTGACCATTTCCGCGTATGTCTACTACGTACCTTGCCATTGCAGAAATACACCAGTAAAATTAATATCTGCTTTAAGCAAAATCAGCATATCTTGAAACACAGTCTTAATTATTGAAGTTATTGTCCAGTCAAGAGTTGGAAGACCGAATTACAGTAGCTAGCCTTTATTGTGAAAATCATGATTCATTTACATATCACCTTTAAAAAACTATAAATGCGAAATGCCGTGTTCTGAATTAACTTACACACCACCCGGGTTTGCGATGGTGATGCTAATTTTCCTCTGTTCCCGTCTCATTGTCTGTTCCATTTCTCAATCGGAATAACGGGAGAATGTGAATTCAAACTGTAACACAGCCCTGTCTCAAAAAAAGTGGTCAATAGAAAAAAAATTGGTTAAATATGAATTTCGAAAAATACATAATCTTATTGGCATAATTATTAAGAAAAAAGAAACAGGATTGTCCCTGTGTTGTTTCATCTTATTTGCTGTTTTTCAATCCAGAGATATAATCCATTGAGTGAGAGATACCAAAATCGATTTGTGTCACTTATATGCACGGGCCCCAGAGTTGTTTTGCCCCAGTTAGGCCACGCCTGTCTTGAAGCTCACAAAAGATTGAAACTTGATTAAAAGAAACAAAAACACAGGGGAAGTAAACAAAGAAGTTAGTTTTTATGGACACAAGTTTTAATAGTCAACATAACCAGTTCAATGATAAATATCTTCTTTCAAAAGAATAACAATGCAAATATTATTGGACGTCATGAAAGGGAGGCTTGAATTTATTACCAACTGGTATCTAGTAAAATCATGCCAAAAAGAATGTAATTGCAACCAAAATAAACACTCAAAATTCAAAGAAAATGGTTTAAAAAATATGCACTATATTTGTGCATTTAACTAATTGTTGAAGTCATAAAAAATGAATAGAAAGCAAAGTATCAAAGTGTTGGTAGGGAATTTGCGTTTCATGATACTTCCAGACCATAAAACTTTCTCCTCAAGGTTACTGTACGGCCGGTTGTACGCACCGTAGTTCTCTTCTACCTGACATCAACAGTAGGTCGAATGCTTATTCACGTATTCATTTAATCTTAAAGCCAGAACTTAATGATCATAACTTCACCAGTCTAAACTGTTTTCGTAATCTTTCAGAGTTTCTTATGAAGTTCAGCACTTTTTAAGAAGTCAAGTCTGTTCAAGTGTGAATAAACTTATGTTCAAGTACTTCGTCACCATTCTCACTCAACAGGAAAGTGGCACAAACATCGATTTTTGTGTTCCGCAGTAACTGGAGTTATCTCTCATTGAAACAAGCAAATGAGATGAAACAAAAAAATCTGGAAAGCCTGTTTATCTCTTTAATGCGATGTACAAAACAAGGTTAATTATGTTAGGATATAATATTGAAAAATCGGTTTTGATTGGTACCATTTTTGAGACAGGCTCCTGTAGATGGGCTGCAACACCTTTTGTTCAAACCAAGCTAAGTGATGATAATGACCTCCCAGTTATACAGGGGCAATTTTTCATCCTGTAGGCTACGACAACGGAATTATCTTTTCTATAAATGTTAAAATTATTTTATGTGACGTGTGGGTGGCTTCGTTTTGAAGTAAATGTCTATTTTGCTTGGTACATGTAGTGGGTGAGATTTTCTTCTCCGCTGTAATCTAATGGTTTGAAAATGGAGGGAAACGATAAGCTCTGTGGGGAATGTTACGCTTATAATAGGGCGACATCCAATAGAGTGCATTACAATTCATATCGGGAGTTAATTATTTCATGTTTGACAGTTTGGTAGGAAGTCAGTAGTATCTCTAACGTGTGATGGCCACGTACACGGGTGTAAGTGAAATGTATTTGTCACAATATTGCTGTCAAGGGGAGGGAGCGTTTGAATCGAAGGAAGCGAAAGAAACTATATCGTGGTAATAAAATAAAAAACGCAACGAACATGAAAACGCACTGAAAATTTTTGCCAATGTACCAAGAATGACTACTTCATATACACATCCTTTTAAAGATAAGATCGAGATTTCATTGATTGTTGTAAAATCTTTCCAAAAATGTTTTTGTGATCTCTGGCGATATCTAACCCCTGATTTTCCCATAATTTGTGTTCTCACATGGGATCTTTTTTTACGGAACATCTTTTCTATAGAAAAATGAAAACACTAAATAAGGCTTATCCGATAGATATTGATTTAAATAGAGAACAACCCGCATTAATTGAGTAAAATCGAAGAGTTGACTAAACCCTACGCATGAAAAGTTATATTCAACAGATGATATTCTCTTCTTATCAATATGTTACAGTGAAGAGAGGGGGAAAACAGAGAGCAGAAAAGAAGGAGAGGTTTATCTCTTCCCTGTCAGCTTTTTAATTCAGCGTAGCATGACTGTATTTATTAAGGAGTTGGGTTTGTGCATAAATTTCGCTATTTGATTTTTTTAAATAGTATTAGTCGTGAAGTTGATATGTATCGTTTCAACCTTTATAAAATCGTCCTAGGCAGGTTATTCACGCACACCGATGTTGTTGAAACGTTGAGTCGGGACGGCTCCGAATAATAGTCGCTCTGTTGTATTCAGGGAGTAATGTACGTTTTTCCTGCAAACAACCGAGACAACCTACTTCCTCAAAAACAGGTTCCGTCAAGTTGACTTCAAGAAATATACGTCGTTATACAACAAATAAAACTTGATGAACAAAAACATTGTTAGTGTCTTTAAAGTTATTAATACTCCGATTTGGATTTGAAGGGACGTTTTGGTTGTTTTGTTTGGATTTGTTTTTTTGTGTAAAAGTGTGGCACAGTAGTATTTTCTGTTGAAATTAAACGATTGGCTTATTTTTATCTGGCTGTCTGTTAGTTTACGTAATTTTGCAACTTCTTTGCAATTTCAGGAGCACTACAAGATTATTCAATCCAGGAAGTACATAAAGTGGATAATTGTTCCCCACCCAGGTGTAACAACATGAGGAAATGAACATACCTTTATTTATTATTAAACAATATTAATTTCAAAAAATACAATGGAGATAGAGAGCAAAATTGCAGCTCTGTCTAAGAACAAAATATATCCAGCATATCTAGGACTCTATCGCCGTTGCATATACTGAAATATAACAAATTGCTGAGACGAAGTCTATCCTTCGCCTAAATCCCACCTCATTAAAAAACGGTTTGTGACCTGCTTAACCAGGCGGCTCAAAGAAAATGTATTTTAAAATGTTACCTTCAATTGCGGCTAGGCATAGCTATTGCGTCGTGACATAAATCGCCATACTATTCTGTTTTCGCTTAGCAATGTTGTTTATAAATATCACTATGACGCCCATTGGCTTTGTGGCATCTTATGAAGTGATCTTGAATTATGCGCAAGTTCTTTTCGGACGACCATTCCAATTTCCTTCCGCGAAACCAAGTACCTGGTTGAAAGGCGGCTGTAGTCGTTATCTAATTTAAAAGGAAATGCTCGAGAATTTCCATAAATTTTAAGAAAAAACAGTATACGCAGTGTACGTGTAGAAAAGTGGGAGCATAACATTTATCCCGAAAGGATCACCAAGTAAAATGCAGAAAGCTGAAATATTTATCAACCAGCTTTAAAGAAATATAGGCCACAGTAAGTGAATTTGGCCTTTAATGGGTTTGAAGTAATGTATTAAACGGATAGCGAATTAAATGATGCATTGTAAGGACGGAGAAAACTGTCAGTAACATTTATGTGTTAAACAAGATTATTTAAAACGGTAATGGCCTATTAGGGTCATTTTTGATCCAAACATGATACCATTTCATTTGATCAATTCACATTTGATCCAATTGCATTTGGTCCAAATTCTATTTGATCCGATTCCCATTTGGTTCAATTCTCATGTGGTCCAATTACCATTTGATCCAATTCCCGTTTGATCCAATTCTCATTTGGTCAAATTCCATTTAAGCCATTACATTTGACCATCTCAATGATCCATTTCCATGTGATGCCAATTCTATTTGTTCCAATTCCCATTTGGTTCAATTCTTATTTAGTTATTTTCATTCGGTTCCAATGCATTGGGGTGGAATGCCCATTTGATCAATTCTCTCTGGTCAAATTTCATTTGGTTCTAATTCTAATTTGGTCCCACTTCTATTTGGTCCAATTCCCCCTTAGTCCAATTCCCATGATCATTGGGAACTGGGCCAAGTTGGAGTGGAAACAATATGATAAACCGTTCAAAGCAATGGCAACTTACTTAATGCAAGATATGTTCGTACTTTGTGTCTGTTTCATCTACAATAATGACAATAAATGTAAGATTTCAATTATGTATGTGGCAACGATAGTGAACAGCCATAAATATTATCCCTGTCTGTATGTTGTGATGTGATAACGGCCCTAGTTACGTTTTCTTAATCGCTCCCTGAAATCGGCACGATTTCGCTGTAGTGTTTACACAGTGTAGCAATACCCTCTTTCCCAACCGCGAATTAACCTACCTCTTGTTACCAGCTCCGATAACTCTTACTGCCAATGAAAGTATAACAGCGGAAAGTAAACACTAGAGGGTGTTATTGGATGAAGAATACTGAATATTGTATTCTGATTAGAATTGATCTAATGTAGGGAGAGAATGATGTTGGTTGATTTATAGTCATCAGGAGATAAGTACTATATACAACGAAAATTGTATTATATAAATGTATTTCTTTATGCTAGTAACGATCATGCTAAAATGCATAAATGAGTACATTAAAGAAATCGTTAGTGTTACAAAGCGTTTATTCAATATTTGAGGTGGCCATTTTTATTATTATTGTTTTCTGACCGAATGTCACGTAAGTTTAAATTTTATACTTAACCTTAAAAAATAATAGCCATTGTATATTGGGTATATGTGGCTTTTTTTCCTAGTACCGTCTAATTATTTTTTCTGTTTATTTGTAGAAAATATTTATTCTACGACGTGCATATCTGTGTAAAGATTAAAGGCACATCAGTGATTTGAAAGCAGCTAACTCAGAAAAAAATATCAAAATCAGATTTTGCATTTTTTAACTAGTATGGAATCCAATCATTACCCCTGCAAGTGATGGTCTTGAAACACCGATAAGGACAAAAACAGATATTTTAGTCATTACTGTCGAACGGACACTTACTACACACGCTAATTGATTGGGGATTCGTATCTTTGGAAAACTGCTGTTTTCTTCCTTTTCTGTTTTCTTTTCAGTTGGAAAAATATACCTTATGAGAGTCCTACAGACTTATCCTTCACTTTGAAAGCTATTCCTGCAAGTTCAAATAATTTTTTATCTTTGGATGAATCACTGATAGTGTCTGTAAGGGCATGGTCCGATTGTTAATAGCTCGTTCCCGAACCCCAGGTGTTCCAGAAATGGGCAAATTTTGGTATAGGTAAGAAAGCTACCATTTTTCATTTACCTATGAAATCATACGGCTAATGATGTTGGTTTGGATGTCTGAGCGAAATTGTGCCCCATTTTGGTTTTTACCTCTCTAATCAAAACGGGTTGAAAATTTATCGGTGCGAAACTTAACACTGAGGTTTGGGAATGAAGGCCATTCTATAAAGATGACAACTTTATATACTTAATCGGTACCCTCTTTAACGGCGCGAGTATTATGTTTTATACTTATGTTACAGGTGCCTTAAATCTAGTGAGAAAAATTTTGTAAAAAAAGTGGCCCATGCTTTCTTTTAGCATTTCTGCTATGTACGTGTCTAACCCGTATAAAATGCAAATGTGCTTTAGATACTAGTGCCATCTGTAGTCGCATTTCTGAACAAATAATACTAGTTCTACATACATAAAAAGCGGCCATTTAAACGCAATGCTCAAAGTATTTTGGGGATTCTATCGTCTATAATACCCTTTTGGGTTGCGGGCTATACTAACAACACGTTGGTGTCCAAATGGAACAAACACTAAAATATTACGATATTATTTAAATTACAATTGAAATTAAATGTATGATTTTTTTTGCAATCGACCATGAGTATTTATATTATAATAAGAGTTTATTCGTTTCACTTCATGCATATTGTTTTTGGGGGGGGGTGGGAAAAGGTAAAAAAATTAAAAAAATTAAAAAATATGAAAAATTCAAATATCGTCACGTGACTGCAAGAATGTCGAACTGACATTTTTGGCAACATTTATTTTTTTTATATATTATGACGAAGTAGATTAATTCGATATAATTCGAATAAATTGAGGACAGTCTCAATTTATTGCAAAGTTATAGGCTCATAGGCCTATCTAGAGTAGATACAAATTGGGGCACTTCAACCCGCATTTCTGTTGAGTGCAACAAACGTCGTAAATTGTAGATACGACTTTGTTAGACTTCAACGGGAAAACAGTTATGTAGATTACGCGTTTGATCTGTCGTGGGCACATGTGGTGCAGTGCAGTGGATCAGCGTTCCCTCATTAAGCATAGGTTATGTTTCGAGCCCCGCTGTAGCCGATGTGTTTGTGCACTTGGGACAAGGCAACTTTGCTCGCTGCCTCTCTCCACCCAGAGTATAAATGGCATAATTCCGCATATGCTAGGAATGCAAAACAGACTCGCTGTGGGTAGGAGTGGCGAACCCCCCACAGGCAACATTATATGAGGGAGTTCGGCCCAAACGCCAAAAGACAGAGAGATGGGCACTCCGCCTGTGGCGCACAATTTGCAACGCTCTCCTAGAGAAGGAGCCGGTGGAACAGTCTAAACAAGATAGGACTTGTATGTGCTCGAAAGAAAGTCGGTCATATCTTTAAAATTCATTCTACTATGGACAACCTTTTCACTTCTTCTGAGATTTTTAAAAATATTTAATGGAAAACACCATGACGTCACTGAGTAGTCCTTAATTACAGTCCACACCCAGTTATTATGATTTTATTGTGTCAGGTTGATATGAGCTGTTGTTTTCCCATGGGGTAGTTGACCCAAGTGAGTAACCGGCTATGTAACACACTATCTGGCCAAACCCAACACCCCCTGTAAGATTTTGGACATGATTGGTCTTATTAGAAATGTTGTTTAATAAGGCGAAAGATGGTAGGGGTTTTCTTCTGAGTACGTACCGTAGAGTGAATGTAGTCACGCCCCATCTTGAAAAACAAGTATGTGCGTAATAATGCATAACTTATTTGGAGCTCCAAAATATAACCCAGGTTCTTATTCAACAATTTGCCATTTTAAGTTCATCTAGCAAAATATGCCTCCTTGCGGCGGCCATCTTGGACGCCTAGATGTTAAGCCCCTTCATGACAGTTATAAACTTTATTTCGTGTTGTCGTAGATAACATTTCTATCTGTTATGAATGATAAAGGGTTTTACATAAAACAATGGCGCCATTTGGAAATGGGCAGACACGCTAACGTGCAGTCTTCGGGGAGGAAACATACCTAATTCTAGCATGGGCGGACATCCCATTCAGGTGATATAGGGAAGATTAAAACAATCGGTGGCAACGAACGAAAATCTGATGATGGCAGCTCATCGGGTAACATGGAACCTAATGGGATAAATCTGTCAATTGGTTTCCGCCGTTTGACAGTGACCAACCTGAAACGCGCAGTTGCCTGATGAAGTCGAAAGGTTCGGACGAAATATGAGTTCTTAACCTAGCAGGTTAGTCCAGGTTTGATTTCATCATTTCTTCTCCATTTATTCTCTACTGGATGAATCATAATCTAAATCAAAACATTACAATCTACTATCACGATAAATGCATTGAATAAGAAATGTTTGTCTTACAAGCGGGAAGGTAGATAGGACCCTCCCCTATACTAATTCGTTAAACACCATATGATGGTAGTATGGTCCTGTCTGCTTTTGATACAGCCCAGACCACGATATTTTAGTTATTTTATATGTAATGAATCACTATCTACACATATCGTCAGGTGTATTACATAGGACCGGTGCTAAACAAAATACGTTTTTTGTTTATGAGAAAATCGCATTGAAAAGTCGCGAACTCTAGAGGATCCGTACACATCCCCACAACACAATTCAACAATACAATCCGATACAGAAACGAAAGTAACAATGGAAATGTATTCCGCTAATATGCATGATCCTAATTAATAAAAAGGATGTAATACATTGGAAAAGATAACCATCCTATCCGTCACACCAACAAATCACACAAATCGGCCTTATGTTCATGACACAGTGACTGATTATTGGATTTTTCCCTATCTAAAGCGTTATTCAGCATCGGTCATGATGGGAATACAACAATCGGCGTTGGCCAAAAATCCGTCAAACCAACCTGCGTCATCGCAAATCTGCTCAATTTGGCTATTACATAAGGACGGATGTGAGTGGATGCCGAGATTCACGCTTTTAGCTAGTAAAGTAATATTTAGGAATTTCATAGTGCTTGTGCAAGTTATAAAGATTTGTTTTTACACAAATAGTCTAGTGGGTAGAAGGGGTGTTCGTGTCACCCCCCTGAAAATAAATTCTAATCAATGTCACTATATCAGAAAAAATGCGTACAAAAGATTAACTATGTTAAAAAAAAATCAAAAGTGTCCCACGTATCATTTTTATGCAAATTTATTGAAATTAGTACACCCATTACAGAAAATACAATTTCGATATATCTCAGCTCAATACGGTTGATA